>JARFXV010001636.1:0-167500 GCA_031761425.1 Cosmopolites sordidus
GAAATTTTTCGGACCCTGGTTGTTCGTTGTCTTTGATGTTTTCACGACCTTCTTTGAATCGTTTAAACCACTGGTGAACTCTGCCACGGGACAAACAATCCTCACCATACACTTCTTTCATTAATTGAAACGTTTCGGTGAATATTTTACCAAGTTTAAAACAGGACTTAAAATTCGCTTTTCCTTGGATATTCATTTTTCGAATTCATCCCGCGATGGTATAAACACACTGACACTTTAAACGCGATAACTTGGCTTCTATTGATCCGAATGTCACAAAACGTCAGTGAAGGATGTACCTTTCCAACGGTTAAGATCCCCGTCAAAAGATTGCTCCACTAGAAATAGCTACTGTAATAAGTGTAATAATAGCTAAATAGTAAGTGCGTAAGACGCACCTTGTGCTTCGTATTTACGGAGAAGCTATTCAAAAGAGGCTCTTCTGAAGAGGCTGGGCGTATTTATGGGCAACGATATCTAGCTAGACCCCTTCCGCCTCGGCAAACATTTATCCGCAAAAGTCAAAAGTCAATGACTTTGGGATACGGATAGTGTGGTTCAAGAATTTTAAGTATATGAGAGGCAAAACTCGGTCCTTAACATGAAGAACAAATTTTATATTCTGTTGAAAATGATTCTACCAGAAGTACACGAGTGACAAGTTGGACTTTCTCATTGGACTGTATATACATAGAACACTAAAAGACCAATTATTCTAGCTTTATGATGTACGAAGGGTACAAGCACTTTTATCTTCTTTTAACTTTATTTCTTTGGTTTGTTGGCCAAAACCAAAGTAATCCTTGTTCAACATTTTATCAACTGACTAAGTTTCTTTCACCAGGAATGGGAAGGTGGATATATACGTTTAATTTTATAAAACAATTACTCATGTGGCGTGAATCGTTTAAAACGTATTATGGCTTGAAAAAATAGTGCTAATAACTTCAACTTTGACGTAAACACTACAATGTGTAAATTTTCCTTTTATTTGTAACAAAACAAACCAAACAAACCAAATTTATGTTGAAACGTATGAAATAAATGGCTATACAAATATCACATTTTATTTTCAAATACCATCTTAAGCGGCCAATGCAACAAAAAATTGAATTCTGATGGATCGAAACAAACAAGACGATGAGACAGTTCGATCGAAATAAACACGACGTTGCCATTGCTAAGAAAATTTAATGAAGACATTAAAATTAATAAATGAAGAAGAAATTATTGCAGTTCTGACCTGTTGTTTTGCGGGAAAGGTTGCATTTTGGATATATATGTTTTCAGGAAACTTTAAGTTGCAAATGTAATGTAAAGAATTGTTGCTTAAATTTATGAAACGCTTAATAAAACGCTTAAATAAAGCTATCATTCCTAAATTAATTTGGATCTTTATTACCATTTTCATCAAGAAAAATTGTAATCTCTTCTTTGAGATCAAACACCGTTTGAATGAGATACTTCACTTTACAATCAGCTTTGCGCATAACCTTACTTTTAAAGGACTGTTTGTAAAAAAGTTGTTAACACATTGCTGGACAAAGCAGATATAACCGTCAGCCAAAATCAGTCGTCATATGGCAGGACGGGTATAACCGTCCCAACAACTTTCTCGTTTAATGTTGCGACGACCAGTACCATCGAGTTCTCTATGCAAAAGTTTTGAAAAAATTAGTCCTATCACAATACAAACATTTTTACTTTAAAATTGTCCGTATATCAGAGTTTTTCTCCCCACTACTCTAACCATGCATACACGCTCGGAGTGTCCTTTTGGCGGCAACAGCAGCTCTAGCCATCTGCCACATAGCAAGTGCATTAGTAGGTGAATAGGTATCACATAGTAAACAAGTTTTTTTGTAATGTTTGTAAAATTCACTACATTTGATGGGTATGTGCTAAATATTGAAATCTATGAATCCAACAAAGAAGAAGTCAAGACTTCAAAGATAGAAGATCTCGTTTTTAAACTTATGTGGCCATATCTCAATAAAGGACATTTTCTGTATATGGTTAATTATTACAACAGCGTCACTATTTCAAAGAACTACAACTTCTACAACAAAAAACACATAGAAAATGCAACCGGAGGGAAACATATAATAAATATGTGGGTGGAATTGCCAGATTATATCCTACTGTTCGTCTCCAAGATAAACCATAAAATTGAACAAAAACTTATTTTTCATTTGCTTGATAACGCAGTTTGGAATACATATTACATAAACAAAAAGGCATGTAAAAACATAAGATTTTTGGAATTTAGAGACAAATTTATCAGGCGGCTGTTAAAAATAAATGACCTTACCTATAATGGCCTAATATGCAAATTGGATAAAAATAATCAACCAATAAAAAAATATCAGTGCAGACGTTTCTTTGGCTAATGGCAATACCACGTACTTTCCGGAAAATATGCCCCCACCCGCAGACTGAATATTTTGAAAGCTGGCATAATAAATAATAAGTATTTGTTCTAAGAGTTTCGTTTATTAGTTTAGTATGTTTTTCAAACACGGAAGACCGTTTTTTCAGGACGGGCCCCACCCATCCCTTCCATTGGAGCGCACATATTTCGTCTCTTGATGTTTAGACTCTTCCGGGTACCGACATGTGCTCTCTCGTCAAGAATAGGAAAATCCTATCCACACTCAATAACCCATACTTTTCGCCTACTTACCATAGGATGGCGACTAAATGTGCAACATGTGTCCTCCAATGAAAGGGATCGGTAGGGCCCGTCCTCAGTTAAACAATCAACAAAATGCACATTTAGGCGGAGGCACAGGCTGTTGTGTGTTCCACAAGAGAGTGTGGAACCCAGCAGTTGGGTGTCTAATGACACTCAGCACTGTTGTCTTGTTGGACGCAGTCCAAATATTTCTAACACTGTATATATATATATATATATATATATATATATATATATATATATATATATATATATATATATATATATATAGTATAAGATTTTATATATAGTAGTGTAAGATTTTCTTGAACGAAGTGAATGAGTCAGCAGTAGCTGAGTGTCACCCAACCTTTGGGTTCCACAATCTCATGTGGAACACACAACAACCTGCGTCTCCGCCTAAATGAACATTTATATTGGTTGCTTGACCGGGAAGGGGCCCCACCTATGCCTTCAACTGGATGACATATGTTTCGTCTCTCGACGTTCAGACTCTTCAGGGCGCCGACATATACCATACCATCAAGAATAGGGAGCCTCTATCCACAGCCAACAACCCATGTTTTCGCCAACCTCCCGTCGGATGGCGTGTATATGTAGTGTGAGATTTTCTTGAACTTCGTCGAAAGCGGCGAGGTTGCAATTTTATTAGGAATTAATTTAGGAATGATAGCTTTATTTTTAAACTTCTATATTTAGTTGAAATTTTTCGAAAATTGATGTTTCTGAATAAACTGATTCAAAAAAAGTCAAAGCCTGAATAAAAGAAACAATTGAGCTATGGATATAAAATATATATATATATATATATATATATATATATATATATATATATATATATATATATATATATATATATATATATATAGATATATATACATATATATATATATATGTATATATATATATATATATATATATATATATATATATATATATATATATATATATATATATATATATATATATTTTTTTTTATAGGTGTCCCATAATTCATGAAAGATTTAAATTTGCCGCCACGTCCACCCGTTCATTGAAGGAGGAGATTCAGCACATTTATGCAAAATGATCATGGAAAATTTTGAGAAAAGAGTGCGTATGTGCAAACAAAGTCATGGAGGTCATTGGCCGATGTGCTATTTCGTACATAACTCTATCCTATGTACTTTATGTTTCAATAAATAAAATACAATTAAAAGGAAATTGTGTTTTCTATTTAATTCAAATCTTTATATATAGTATGTATAACATTTTCGCGCCACCGTTTGCACTAGCTCGCGCCTCCCAGTTTGGAAATAGCTTCATTTAGAGATTTTTTTTATTAAAATGGTTTTACAATTGAAATATCCAATAATCGAAGGGTGTTGTTCTTTTACTGTATAAAGGAGTGTTGGACATTAAGACGAACTTATATTGCACATTATATAGAGTTTCACGACAGGCATATTTTTATCTGTAACTACAGCCGACTCCAAGCTTTCAGTGCGAGTAAAGCGTAACGTTCGTATATGTTTGTTTGTAGTTATGTTTGGTCAGGATATCTCGGTTCATATTTTAAAAGGCTCGTTAATCAACAGTAATTAATAATAAAGTTATTATAATCAAACATCAACATCATCATATCTCATCAAACATATTAGCTATAAACTAGCACAAAATTAGCCATTGCATAAATAATGGTCAGGGCATATATATTCTGATATTGTTGTGATGAAAAACTTTCGTTAGTGCGAATTATCTGAGCATCCTTTTACTAAGTTGTATGGTGATCGCTTCATAATACATAACAGTTTCATAAATCCTGATGGATTTATAAAAGCGAAAATTATTCTGATAAGATTATTAGATTATTTTCATTTCTATTTGAATCTTTAAATAGAATTTTTCCTTCTAGGTGCTTTGCGGTTGCTCGTTGCTGCGCCCCAAGTTAAGTAATTTATTTGTAAATAGTAAGCGATCTATTTGTTATTTTAGGTGAATCAATCCCAACTGAAACTCTCCACCTAAGAAACGTAAAGCTAGCCGAAATTGTTGATAACAAGCGCTGTAGCAATGATTAACATTGAGTGGAATGTCGTTTTTATCCATGCCAATGACGTTCTTGAGAATCTTGAATAAATATTGGTCGGGTGCCTGAGGCGGGGTGCATCACTAACTAGGAATAAATTCAAAATATTTAAAAAATAAATCAGCATATTAATTTTGACCTACGTGTTCTCTAAAAGTATGAGCGTGTTCTCTAAAAGTAATTTGAATTGCAATCGAGTTTCACAATAATATCGATAATAAGAAGAGCAGATTGTAATGAACCAGCGTGTAAATACGAATCGAACGAACTTATTTGCCAAATCAATAAATAAAAATTGGTGGGTTAAAATTAAATCAACTATTCAAAATTTAAATAAAAACAAATATATCAAATTCACTTTTACTTTTATGTTACAGTTTGTTAAAAAATTAGCAAGTTATTCTGTAGTGAAAAATGTTAAAGCATATCTGGTAATTAGCAGGTCATTGCATATATTTATGTCTATTGTATAATTGAAAGTTTAAATGACGATTCGTTGACGTACTTTCAATACTGATCTTGCAAAATGATCGATCGCTTTTGGTTTCGGTACTATCGTGCCGTATTTTTGAATTTTGATACGATGAAGTGTAAATTAATTTGTGTAAATAATATTATTAGAATTGACGATGCTTAGACATTGTTTTGGAGGGTTTTCGACAAAGAAAATTATTAATTTAGGAAGTACCATATATTTATCTTAATAAACCTTTCATGCAAAATCGCTGCCAACAAAAATTTCTGTTTGCAGGGCTTTCGCTTGATATAAAATTTTCAATTTTTTAATTAAATTTGTTAATACAAGAAACGCAGATTTTTTCGTTACCTTGAACGTAACTATCTATTTTCATCTCGTAATCGTATTCCCAAATATTACATTATTTTATATACCATGATGTGTATTTGCTTAAATCATGACGTCGCGTCGTCAATGATATAATGTAACATAGTGACATATGTAGCGCATCATGTTATTCATTTCTGCTCGTTCCTACTTCGTATGCCATGATCGCCAGAACAGATAGTGATAAAGCGGTGTTCACTCTAAATGGTCACTTTGAGACATCTCTAGAGTAGTAAACCCACATCATGAACTCAATTTTCAGACCGCAATGCTTTCCAATTTCATAGAAGCGTACCCTTATAGTTGTGGTTCTCAAAAATGGGGCAGTAACTTCTATTCAGCTTAAAGGTTAGGTAACCTGTTCATCTGCGTTTCTAAGATAGTCAAAATAGTCACTATTCACGGTCTTTCGATTGGGACATTAGTTCCTTTATCAGATGGCCAGGCTTGTCGGTCAAATCTTGTCTTTCTCGATTTAACGTAAGACAAAGTAGAAAAGGAAGTTCAAAGTAATGTTGCTTGCGTCAATGCTATGTTGCCATATAGCAAAAATATCATCGACATTTCTAAGCCATATTAATGGCTTTTTAAGAGAAGTATTTAATATGTCATTCTCGAGTTCCTCCATAAAGATATTACTCATCAAAGGAGAAAGAGAAGAACCCATTGCCATTCCGAAATTTTGTTGATAATAACCATTTTCTAATTGAAAATATGTGGTTTTTAAGCACAGAGTTAATAATTCTAAAATTGTATTTATGTTTATTTATTTTGGTTTGTAATTTTAATGTTCGAAATTTTATGTAAAAAATCTGCAGTATTTTTAATATATGAATTTGTTCTACCCGAAAGTGCATTTAAAATGTTTAATAAAAATTTTGCTAGTTTATAACATGGGGAATCTATACTACTAACTATAGGGCGAAGTGGTATATCAGTTTTGTGTATTTTTGGTAGACCATAGAAATGAGGTGATTTACTATAATGTGGTGTAAGTTGTGATCTTTCTAGATCCGTAAATTCACGTTTGTGTTTATATAATGTATTGTAAATTTGTCTCTCTATTTTTAATGTTGGATCTGTAGGTATTTTAGTGTAATTTCCCTCATCAATTAAAGTTTTAATTTTGTTATTATATTCTGCAGTGTCCAGAATAACTGTGGCGTTACCTTTGTCTGAGGGCAATATTTTAATAGATGTGTCTTTTTTTAATTTATCTATAGCTAACCTTTCCTTATGGTATAAATTTGAGTTGATTTTAAATTGTTTTTCTAAGATAAGTTTTAACCTAATTCTGTATTCATTCGCACTTTCCAAAGGTAATTTTTAATTATTAATTACTGCCGAAATAAGGTCTAATTTAGGAACATCTTTCGATGTAACACTAAAATTTAGTCCTTTAGGAAGTACATACTTTTCAGAATCAGATAATATTTTATTTGAAAGGTTAACTACAGTTTTATTAATGAATTTTTTGTCTGTATGTGTATTAATGTGTTTTGTATGCGTTCCATGTTTTTCAATAACTAAATTTTTAAATTTCTCAATGTGAGTATTTTGTTGGATATTGAAGTTATATATGTAACTGGAATAGACGCTATTATAAATGTGATTAAAATCTTCTTCAGTTACTTTTTCGTATATTTGTTGTAATGTATGATCAATGTCAGTCTTTAATTATTGTTTAGTGTATATGTAATGTTGTATGCAATATCTTAAAAGTGCTAAACTAGCCCTATGTAAAATATATATGCTTCTGTTTGTGTTATAAGGTATATGTAAACGTAAACCTTTTGGTATTATGTCACAATCTTTACATTTGTAAAGAAATGTTAAGCTGTTTTCAGAATGTTGTAGTTTAATATATTTACTTTCTAAATATCTAAATAAAAACCATATCTCAGGCCTATACCTGTAATCTAAGTAATGTCTGAATGATTGTGGCGTGTTCATGTATTTTTTTTCCTTTATTTGGGGTTTTCGCCACTATTTAAAACTCAAAAAATATCAAAAATACCTGTTCTTATGTAAAGAAAGAATCACTGGGTAAAAACAAAAAACCAAATGGAGACAAATTTCCCAGTGATTCTTTTTTGTAATAAATTTGCCTAACGAACAAAATTTTAAAGATATAAAAATATTATAAAAAATTTTTACAAACTTACATAATTTACATAATAACAAAAATATACGGGGTGTTGAAAGTGAAAATTGAGATAATTTACAAACTGTTGAATATATCAGATTCAAAATCGGGGTAGTTGGATTTTCAATGGCGACAAATCCGAATTTGGTAGTGTTTACACAAATAGAATTTGGTAGTTTTATTATATAAAGCTAAGAATATTCTGGCTTCAAAATAGAGTAGAATCATAATTTCTACGTAAAAAAGGTACCCTTGGTCAATATGTTGATATTGACCAAGAGTACTCTCACACAGTTTGCGAGATATTTGTGTTTGAATATTGCATTAAATATTTTGTCGATGGCTTAAAAATATGTAATTCACAAAATTTGCCTGAAAGTCGTGTACAAATTATTACGTCTCGATGACAACTGTCATTATGTCAACTATTAGTACGGTATACCTCTAAACTTAAGACACGACATGTGGTTCCTGCAAGATGGGGCTCCACCGCAATTTTACTGTTGCAGTGCGAAATCATTTGAATCAACGTTTCCCGCATAGATGGATTGGGCACGGCGATGAGTTTCTTGGCCACCTCGTAGCCCAGACATTAATCCGTTAGATTTTTATTTGTGGGGTCATATAAAGTCTTTAGTTTACCATGATCAATGTTATTAGAAATGAAGAAAATATGTTCTCAAATGTGAGGCATCATTTAACAAAGAGCCTGCAAAAGTGTATTGAGGTAAAGGGCGGACAATTTCGATACCTATTGAAGTAAAGTTCAAAAAATTGTCATTTTAAATAAAGCCCGTTGTATTTTTGACATCTTAATGTTTTTTTCCTTGTATTCATTGCAAATTTTGTGAAGTGCAGATTTTTCAGCCATCGACAAGATGTGCAATGGAATATTCGAACACAAATATCTCGCAAACAGCGTGAGATATCGATATTGACCGATAGTACCTTTTTTACGTAGAAGTTATAACTCTTCTCTATTTTGAAGTAAAAATATTCCCAGTTTTATAGGGTAAAAAAATATGGGCGAGTTAATTCCTCACAAAATAGGTATCAAACGCCTTCTAGGAACTAGGCTCAAACTAGTATTAAATTCAGATTTCTCACCTTTTAAAATCCAACTATCCCGATTTTGAACCTGATATTTTCACCCGTTTTTAAATTATCCAATTTTTCGAAAATTTAGTTTCACTTTTAACATCCTGTGTCTTTATCTATCTCCAGTTGCTCTATAGCGGATAAGTTATGGGACACCCTGTATTTATTTATGTTTCTTAAAAGATATTTTGCAAAGAAAAGTAATAGGTTACAATATGGTGTTGTTTCGACGTGCTTCTTGAGCTTCAGTTGTTGATAACTGAAGTTTAGCGACACTTCGCGGGCGAGGCCTTGATGGGTGACCATAGTAAACCAGCAAACTAAGCCGTGCGCCAGCTCCGACTGAAGAGATAAGTTAATATGTTAAACTACTAGTATGTTATAATGTATGTATGTTTCTTTAATGGAAAAGTGATATTAAGGTGGACGGAGCTTCAGTTTACATTGCAATTATTCCTGGAAACTAATAATGAAATCATCAGAAGTAAAATACTGTGGTAAAACATCAATAACATTCTGAGAATATGACTAATAGTAACAGGTCTATCATTATAACTTGTAATTTGTATGAGGCGAGAACATGATTAGTAGTAATACACTTATCACTATAATTTGTAATGTGTAACGCAACAATATTATATTGTAACCAAAAATGCGCTTGATACAAAATAGAGGTCAGTTACTAGTTTTTTTACGAAGCTTTACATGTACCATGTTTTGATAAACACAAAAAATAAGTAACAAAAAATAAACTTGTTTTTGTTTACTCGTCTAATTAAGGGATAAAATAATACTTGCATTTCTTACTTAAACCTGTTCTGTGAAACGACGTGAACGTGAGAGGACTTAAATCTGAAAACGACTCGAGAGTGCATTGTCTTGATACCAAAGTTACAAGAAGACAAGATAATTGCAGCGCAACATAATATATTTGTATTATATTGGCAAATTAAATAGATTTTAGATATTTAGCAAATTACTAGTACGGCAACTAATTATACAAATGGAAGAAAACGTTCGAAAAGGAAAATCGATCAAATCTTTATACTCAGGCAAATATTAGAAAATTTCTATGAATAACCATCTATTCATAAAGTAAGCATGACTCAGTAATCAAAAGGAAGTTATATATAAGGATGAAATAACTCAAAAAAAAGGTAGGCAGTCATGGGGACTGCCGACAGAAGTGAAAACTTGAAACTTTGGAATAACTGTGTTTTTTTTTTATTTTAAATTAATTATTCTTTAAATGTATATTTTTTCACGTAGGATCGAGGATCTAAATAAATATAGAAAATGGACATTTAGAAAGACTAATTATATTACAATACTTTTTTGTAAAGTTCTAATAGTGAAATTGAATGATATAAGTTTATAAATAATTATTTTGCAAAAAATTAGAAAACGTGTATTTTATGTCTGACAATTTAAACCTATATACAATCATTTTGAGAAATGAAATTTATTATAAAATTTTATAGAATTTTTAATTTTAAAATCCGCGACAAAAATACTACCGTAGACTACTACAATAAGAAATAAGATAATTTTTTAAGATAATAAGATTTTTTAACGCAAATATTGCTACCAATATTGAAAAAATTCGAAAATAAATGCTTTGTTTTTGATAATTAATTTTTCTACATAATATATTATCATATTAAGTACTCACTCTTGTACTGCACAGTGATTCTACAATTAAACAATTAAAATAATGGTTATCTAATACACAATTTAATTTAAAACACATTAAAAAACATTGAATTGGCGTCGCCAGTCTGGCGCAACATGCCACTACCATGTCGGTGTCGCGAACCCATAAGTTTTGCCCCTACCAAAAATCGCTCAACGCGCCTAAAGAAGTTTTCACTTCAAAAATACCACAGAAACCTAACAGAACTTAACAGAAATGTGTCATCAAAGGATATCAAAGTCAAAATAAATATTGAAAAACAACACTCAGAAGAATTCTACATTACAGTAGGACTAAGACAAGGTAACACACAAGTCGACAATTTCACACTAGAAATAATAATGAGTACCAATTCAATACCAATTCTTAGCGTACGCAGATGATACTGAAATGATATGTACAAAGAAGGATGAATTGGAACATATGTTCAGACAGTTCGAGGAGACAGCATCACGTATGGGTCTAAGAATAAAGTCAATAAAAACTAAATACATGAGGTCAACAGAACAATGAAAGGAACAACAGATATTGATCTAGAAGCAAATGAAAACTCGTTGACAAAAGTTAATAGTTTTAAATTTCTAGGCTTCGTAATTACAACACACAATGAAGGGTCAGACGACGTAAGAATAAGGCTGGAAACAAATATTATTTTACTCTACATCAGGGGCAAACAACTAAGTTGGTGAAGTCACATCGAGAGGATGTACAGCGAAAAATCGGCCAAGAAAATATTGGAAAATAGTACAGAGGAGTCAAGACCGAAGGGATGACCATGGAAGATAGGCGGGAAGGATAGGAATAACGAAATGGAAATGAAAAGCGAGAGATAGAAATGAGTGGGTAAGTATAATAAAAGAGGTAATAAAACATTGATTCAAAGAGCGGCCGTCCTCTACAGCTAGGTTATAAAGGTTATGGAAAGGGGTGCTTACCGTTCCATGTAAAAAATAACATAGGTCTAGATACCTTTAGGGGGATGCAGAGGCCCTTGATGGTTGTCAACTCATAGAGAAGAAGAATAAAGTTAAATCAGGTAGATATTTAAATTACTATTTCAACCACCGAAAGAATCAAAAATACAATGAGGTAATAGCAATGAACACACTTTCGGTATCCTAATATACTACTCAAAATTTTATGAAAGAGATAATACACCAGTGAGATTACAAACTACCGTAAATCGCCGGCTATATGATAGTATATTTAATAACTTTTATTTTGGAACCTTTGGTATTAAAACAAAATTCCACCCATGCACCAAAACGCATTTAAACTATAAGACGCGCGTTTCGCTAACCAAATTAAGTTTTAGGTATAAATAGGACACAAGATTGGTTAAACTTTAGTTTCAATGAACCCCCGATTATGCTAACTTGGCTAGGTTGTGGTGGAAAACTCATTATAAAATTTGTTTTGTGTTAAACTTATAGCCGGTCGCGTTGGCTGCGTCGGTAAGGCGGTGGAATTTCACCGCTGTGCCGAAACCGCAGTTGGTGCGGTAGTTGGTTTGATTTCAGCACTCCGATGGTTGTTTTTCTTTCTTTCTTCTGTTCGTATTACTTTCTACCCCACACATACATATACACTTACACATACTCTCACACGTACACACATAACTACACTTAAATGTCTGTGATTGTTTCTATGCAATACACTCTGATCCGACAACGACTTTAGTCTTAGTTACGCCAATTAAAGGTTGGGTAAGGCCAGATTCCTTCAGAGAAGTGTTCTACGTTGGTCACTCGCCAGTCGGTAGGCTTCCTGATAGACTTATGGGCAAGCACATAACCAAGGGTTGATAGCCTGAGGGGGTTGTTGGTTTGGGTTGTCGGTGGCTGAGGACCGTAGTTGGGAACCCACTTTAAGCTGTAGGTTCAGTCGGTAAATAGCCTTAGTTGCTGATGCGCCTCCAACCCTAATACCTTTACCTTTAAACTTATACAAATATAAAAATAATTAAATACAATCATTTAAAAGTTTTCAAGCTATTCTTAAACATCAAATACAACACTCCAGACTTGTACCGAAGTAATGTCGACAGATACCCTTTAAAAACTGTTAAGGCTGTTATATTGTCCAGTCGGAACAATATTCCGTTTAACATAGAGAGAGATACAATATATAACTGATTGTTATCTAGATAAAAACATGCGCTTTGTCAAAACATCGTGAAGAAAGAGGTCATCAAAGATTAAATTTTAGACTACCGCAACAATTATAAAAACAGATTGTTTCTTGAGATGCAAAACCGAAAAAAAATAGTTTAAGTGTTTTTTAACATTCACCTTCACTTGTCCGCGAAGTAATTGAAAAGGTTAGCTGTATCTGACATAATAAAAGAAAAAATAATGCAAATAACGAAAAAGTATAGTAGAAGCGTACTACTATGTTCAAAAAGTAATGTGACTTTTCTTTTAAAAACGCGCATCGTTTACGTATCCAAACAACAATTTAATATTGATTGATTTGTCCGCTATTTTGTGATAGTTCATTTTTTAAATCAAATAAACAATTTTGTACTTGGTTATCTATCACTTTTATTTTGAAATTTGTGGGACTACAGTTTCGTAAAACGATTTTACATTCTTAAATACTACTTTAAAACTAAGGTATTACGAATGTTTATTCTAAGTACCTAATTTTACACTTTTATTGAGGTTAATTTTTTATAATATTTTAAATAGTCGGAAATTTCGGAGATCTGTCTGATCGTTTAATAGCTGTCTAGACGGGTCTTTATTACAAATTCAATAGCTTCTAAAATGTTTAATTTTTTTACTTTTTGGCGTTTTATGTAAAACTTTTAAATTTCTAATCTCGGGAAATATATATCCGGTATCTATGAAATGGTTCGCAAAATTAGGATTTGTTTCTTTAATATGTACGCAGATTTATGTTCTTTGAATCTGGTCTGAAAATTTCGGCCTATTTGTCCCACATAGCAACTACTGCACTCGTTGCAACTTGACATATACACTCCAGATTTTGTATTTTGTGATATTTTATCTTTGGCATTAAAAAGTAAATTACTGGTTGACTGGAGGGTTTTAAACAATATTTACAAATTATGTTTCCTCAAAGAGCGAGCTATTTATTCTGAAATTGGATCGAAATATGTAATTTTTTACTTATTAAATAACTAATTTCTTTTTCTTTGAAACCGTTATTTTGTGCTATTGGTTTTATTTTTTGCAGTTTTTCCGACCAGATTTAAAGAATACAAATCTGTGTACATATTAGACATACACACAGCCTAGACTGCTATTAAACGATCAGACAGATCTCCGATTTTTCCCACTATTTAAAATATTGTAAAAAATTAAACCCAATAAAAGTGTAAAATTAGGTACATAGGATAAAGAGCTGTAATACCTAAATTTTAAATTAGTTTTTAAGAATGTAAAATCGTTTTACGAAACTATAGTCACACAAATAAAAAAAAAAGAAAAGGGTAAAGGTATTAGGGGTAGAGCCGCAGCGGCTAAGGCTATTTAGTGACTGGACCTACAGCTTAACGTGGGTTCCGAACCACGGTCATCAGCTACCAACAACCCAGGCTAGCACCCCCTCAGGTTATCAACCCTTAGTTATATGCTTACCCATAAGTCGATCAGGAAGTCTACCGACTGGCGATGACCAACGTATCCGGCCTTACCCAACTTTTAACTAGCGTGATTGAGGGGTAATTCAATGTCGGATTTTACACTTTTGCCTAAAAACAATCAATTACATACATTTAGGAAGTAAACAGACAGAAGAAAAAAAGAAAAACAACCATCCGAGCGTTGGAATCGAACCAACTACCGCGCCAATGCGGTTTCGGCACAGCAGCGGCAGGCCGCTGCTCTCACCGTCGCGACAATGCGACATGCAAAAAAAATAGATAAAAAAAAGTTATAGATAACAAAGTATAAAATTGTTTTATTCGATTTACAACAATTTATATTTTAAGTTAGTTTAGTTAGTTATTTAGTTTAGTATATTTAGTATTTTCGTATGACTGTGCTTGACATCTGACATAAGTGTTATATCATTTGTTGCTGGAAATTTTGTCGGAAATTTCTTAAAATAGTTTTGAATCAAATTTTGTCTAAATACGAAAGTTCTTGTTTTGATACATTAAAAATGGTAAAAAGTGTTACGGCGATGAGGCTATGCCAAAAAAAAACTAAAGATGAACCTTGGTGGAGAACTAAGGCTATTTTGCGACTGAACTTATAGCTTAACATGTAAATAATGGATCAGAGCTACCCTAGTGCCTATCAACCCTTGATTTTGTTTCTAACCATAAATATCTCGAGAAGCCTAGCGACTGGCGAATGAGCAACGTAGAATACCTCGCAACCTCGAACTGGCGTAACTGAGGAGAAATTCTTGTCCGTTCAAATGCAGTACGCAAACCTGGTCTCTCCTCGGTGGGTCATCCATTCAAATATTAATCGCAAGAAGCAACGCTGCACTTCGATCTCCAAGTCACCGCATTACAGGAGATATTAACCCCCTGGTCTACGATGCGAAGACTTTTTCAACAACTAATGAAGAAAATGTCAAAAGCAAAGACCTTGTACTGAGTAATTACTATTAGAGTCCGTTCGACAAAAAGTCCAAATTTGTGGCAACAATGATTTTTCCATCACGTTAACGCACCATCAAACACTGCAATAACTATTCGTCAATTTTTCACCGAACAAACAAATACCATTCCACAAGTACCATATTCACTTCATATGGCACCATGTGACTTTTTCGTTTTCCCTCTATTGAAGAAAACTGTTCAAGAAAAATTTCGTGAACGCCGTTATAAGTTCACCGGCCGCGTTGAATGAAATGCCAGAAATCGAATATAAAAACTGTTTCAAAGAGTGAAAAAATGTTGGAATCAGTATTTAGCAGTGAGAGGGGATACATTTGATAGAGTTTTAAATATTTTTTGTTTAATTTAAGATCACCTCCTTTTTAGTTTTTAATCGTGGTGATAAAGAGTTTTCCAATAAGGATGAACTTTGAAACGTAATAGCGGCAACACTGTTTGAAATTAAATGTCACTCATAGACTGCAGTGTTCGGTACATTGTGCCAATTTACTATGGAAAGATACACGATTCAACAATTAGGCTTTAGAGAAGTTCAAAGGCGACCCCAACTTTGAGGAAACAATAATCTATTTTGACGAGGTGCACTTTTGTCTTAATGGGTTTGTAAACAAACATAACTGCAAGATTGAGATTATAAACATTTTCAAGTGATTCAGGAGTTAGCTCTTCAGCTTCAAAAAGTCACTATTAGTTGCGATTTTTGGGCTGAAGGTGTTATAGGACTTTATTTTTGTGAAGGCGATAATGGAAATCATTTCACTGTTATTACAGAACGTTATAGGAATGTACCATCTTTTATCTGAACTGATAAATAAGGTATGAACAATGTTTTCTTGTCTCACACCTCGCCAGATAATCGAATAATTGCAGGAAAAGTTTCATGGACGCGTTAATTCTCGCAATGGTATTTTCAGCTGGCCACCAAAATTCATGCCCTTGAATGCCCTTGAATTATTTTTTTGTGGGAATAATTCTTGATTTTAAACGAAATATTCTGGACGCTATTGAAAATATATTTTGCGACATGAGTGAAAGAGTAATCAAAAATTGGTTTTCCTGAATGCATTTCAACAGACGAACTGGAGGACATTTAACGATATTATTTTCAAATTATAATGCCATTATTTGTTCTTTAAGATAAAATAAAATTTATCGGATTATCACTTGTAGTTATCATTTTGACATTTATTTGACTACCCTTAATTTACTTATGCATAAGACAATATATAAGAAGGTATTCCAATCCTACAAGAGATGAGGGGAAATGTATCAAGTGGTGGCGCTATCTCACGTACATCCAAGGCATCAATTTAAACTTTTTACGGCGTGCCGACTTAACAGTTTTGGTAATGTCTGAATGATTGTGGCGTGTTCATATATTTTTTCTTTTTTTGGGTTTTTCACCACGATCAAAAACTCAAAAAATATTAAAATATCTGTTCTTATGTAAAGAAAAAATTAACAGTTTGGGGTTCAAATCCTCACAATTGCTATTTTTTTTTTTGTTGAAAAATGGTATTAAAATTATTCTGTTAATTAATTTCTGATAATTATTTAGTTATAAGGTATTTTTCTCAGTCTCTAGTGTTAAATAATTAGTAAAATAAAGAAATGTACGTTGTTCATCATACCCATTTGTTTTTTTAATTCAAAAAGCCTGCGTAATTCTAATTATTATAATTAATATTATACTTTATTTAGAAAATATAAAAGAGATAGTAACATTAAAGAATCAATATACTTGTTAAAAAAAAACAATAAATTGAATATATTCATTTCCGAGCGGTTTTACTTCTCATGGATGCTCTTCGCGAGTTGTAAAAGTCGATATATTCTGATTACCTGGTTGTACTGTTATATCTTTTGCTAAGAAGATCGTTTAAAGTTCTCAAAGTGTATATACGCGAACTTGAATAATGAATATATATTACGATTATATATTACGAAAGTTAAATATATGCAATTTATTGTTTTTTTTTGTACATATACTGATTCCCTAATGTTATTGTATTTTTATATTTTCTGAATAAATTATATAAATAAAGTTATTGCACGCTTTTTCAATTAAAAAACAAATGTGTATGATGTATGACGTATTTTTTTTTTTATTTTACTAATTATTTAACACTAAAAACTGAAAAAATAATTTGCAACTTAATAATTATCAGAAATTAATAACAGAATAATTTTAATCCTATTTTTGACCAAAAGAAAATATAACATTGCTGATGATTTGAACCCCAAACTGTTAAGTCGGCACGCTATGAAAAGTTTAAATTGATGCCTTGGATACACTTGAGATGCTCGCTTGACACATTTCCCATCGTCCTTTGCAGGAATAGTATACCTTCTGATATATTATCTTCCTTATGTATAAGTGGTATAGACAATATAAGTAGAATATAGTTTCAATTTTTTTTTGTTTAGTTGCTATAATGGCTCTAACGCTCACAACATTTCAGACTTTTTAAAATTTCCTAATAGTATATTATTGCCAACGAAAATGAGGAACATTGAATCTTCTTTTGGAGATACAGAACTTTAAAACGTTAACATATGACGTCCTTGGAAAACTTGTTCTTTTTAGATATAATTTTTAATTCAATTTTATCAAACATTTTAAAACTATTACCTTCTTCTGTTTCTTCGTTTATTTTTGTTGAAGAAGGGATGAAAATTGCTTGTATTATTGTATCTAAATAGAAATGGATTATTTTGGCAAGATTTCACACCTGCTTCTTTGACGATATTTTTAAACGAGTATAAGAAAAATATTTGGAACAATTAGAACAGCTTCATTTAAATTGTTGCGTGTAGATATTCTATCATCCTCAATAGATTGTGTAGAAGAATTTAAAAACAAAGCAATCGTTTTGAATAATTACAATTCGTTACATTTTTAAAATGTATGTGCTAGTGAAGTTTAATTTACAGTATCTGTAAAATATATTATTAGGTGTACCAATTAGTAATATCGTTTTTTGACGCTGTAATAGATCTATTTAATATATAAGTTAATACAGTTTTAATCTGCAATAGAATCTCCATTGCTATTGACAATCTTCATCCGTATCTCTGACACACTTCATAATCATATTTTTTATAAAGTGTAGATTTTGAAGTAAAACATTCATCCAGTGCAGTTTTGATAGCTGTCACAGTAGAAAAATATTTTCCAGGAAAAATATATACCCTAGGTCTGAAAAAAGGGGAATCTAACGGTACAACACCAGGAGAATACGATTAAACTCTGTAATATTTTCTTAGGTGATTTAACTTTAGTATAAAAACCACATTTGATATCAGTATATTTACCTAAAATATAGGTTTACATATATTAAGTTAAATTAGTATCAGTGTATGGAAATATCTTTACAATTTGGAAAAATTAGCTATGGAAATTTCTCATCGGTATAACTATTATAATTCATTTTACGCGACGCTAAAGTAACGGGCATCTAATGCAAACAGAAACTTGTACCGCAAGTAATCTATTCTCATAACTAGTATTTCTATTTTTAAATGCAACTTAATTTAAAATTAAATTAATCAACAAATCCACCTTGAATTCTATAAACAGATTCAGCATCGATATGAACGAAAAAGACCTCAACCATGGCAAATTGAAACATGTTATGACCCAGCCAGCATATGATACTAAAGAGATCCGTCTTTAACATGCGGCTAATAAGACATTAGCATTGGGCACAATGAGCCACAAGTGTCCGTATTTCAAAGCTTCAAAGCGGAATGAGGAGACCTCTTGAAACCTGCAACTTTTGCACGCCTGCCCGAACCTATTTACCGCGTGATAATCTACGGAATATACTATTATAAAATATAAAAGTTTCTTTGAAATGATATATTTTGGGGTTAAATAGGATTATAAAGATGGTTTCATGCCTGCCTTAAACGTGTAAGATGAGGTGTAAGATCAGGATCAGTAAGATCATTAATCGGAAGATTCTTAGCTGTCTTCGAGCAGGCATCGCTTTTTGCAAATCTACTTCGGAGGCGAGGTTGAGAGAGCAGCAGATTTGATGTGTTCGAACTTTTTTGGTATAAAAACATGCTTGGTCAAACAGCTGCAGAAGATAACTGCATCAAGAAAGCTCGAAACAAACTAAAATTTTAAAACTGCCAAGGTTCTTTCTGTGAAACACTGAAGGCAATGTTTAGACATGGGAAGGATAACCACCTGGCACACTTTGGTTCTACCTTCAGTCAATTTTTGATTAATGTATATGCAAATATTAAAATCTTATATCTCAACTATATAATACGTAATCACACAAAATTTAATAAAAGACGAGCATTGTTCAGTTGTATTTCGCCTTAAAACACGAAAAAATGAGGTAAAAATATACAAAATGCAAACATAATTACCCTGACAATAGCCAACCTATAAACTTTTGCTCAAATATCTTACCCAGAATACTCCACCCCTGCCAACATTTTTAAATTGTTGCCAACCAATTTGCTACTGCACGTTTACATCATAAAGGTCATTCATATGTTGTCTCAAAGAATAAAAGATATGCAAGAAGGAGACAGATAAAAATGCTAAGTTTGGCCAGGAATAAGTATAGAATACGCTTTAGAGATGGTGTATATTGTCTATGCAAACAACTTAGCAGCTATCATCCCGGTTCACTTTTTCATAAAATTGGAGATCCGACCTCTTTTAAAATGTTGAAAACTGTGAATGTGCCCACCCAACTTATCAGTTGGCTTACAAACACCAGGTTTATCCTGCCATCACCAGTATGCAGGGTAAGCTTACGGTATGGTTTGGTTTTGTTAGTGTTATGGTGACAATTAAAAACAAATAAGCTATCATTATTAATACCATGTTACTTGGGGTGTTTGAAGATGCTGAAATTTATTAACAATCAGTAGACTGCATGTTAAACTGGGAGATAATACTCTCTAATATTTATTGGAGTTTCTTACCATAAGAGGCCAGGTTCGCTATTACCATTAATAAATTTCAAGGCGAAACATTAAACTTGGTTGGGGTAGACTTGAGGGGGACTATTTTCCTCATGGTCGGCTATATGTGGCATGCTCTAGAGGCAGCTCACTTAGTATTCAGGTCATTCCTTCACCAGATAAAAAAATATCTTGTTTACTAATTATTAATGAAAACCATTTTTCCTACAGAATAATTCACTTAAAAAAGAAACTTTTTTATCTGACATATATTATTACTTTTAATCTTAGATTTATGTTACTTTTTCTAGCAACATAACAACAAAGCGAATTCTGCTAGTAAGGCCATCGATAGCAAATAAGACATTTAAACTAAATAAGTACCTAATAATTTTGACTTGATACTTCTTTCTATTAGGTTTTAAATCATATGCAGACAAATTTGCATGTAAAAGCTAGTGTTCTTTAAAAGGCAGGAAATTTTTTAATAATTCAACTGTAACTAAAGATCGGAAATATATCAATTTTAAGTTCTGATTGTTCCTTCAGTCCTCTCACGCATGTTAGATTCGAGTCCGTGTAACGAAGACTGTAAGGCTAGAAATCGAGGTCGGAAGATTCTTGTTGACATTCTGGTGGTGACTGAAGGTACTAGCAGAGCACTACACCCATTTTGAGTGTGGGTGAAAACCTTGCAATTTCTATTATTTTCTACCTTAAAAAATCCGTGGATAGCAGGCACGTTGCTGTTTGCAGTATTTACTGCCAATGTAGGATGGTGCGAGGCGTATTGTAATTACCCGCTCTCCGAAAAGTTCTATATGTATGATCTTTGGATCTTTGTTCGTTCAATCGTCTTACCAACTTTCGACTCAAGTCCGACTGACGAAGGCTATAATACGAGAAACCAGTCACGAGAGATACTTGTTGGCGTTCTGGTGGCGGCTGAAGGGACTAGTAGAGTACCCACATGGAATAAAGCAAAAAACAAAGTAAATCCTGAATTTATTTTTCTATTAGAAAATAAATTAGTTACCTTTTGAGGACAAGTTTATTTTTAAAAATTTAAATGTTTTGCTCAAAAAAATTATCTCTGACATATTAATTAATTTACGTGAATACAATTTTCAGATTCTTATGTTTTTTGAAATCAACTTTCACGAATTGTTAATGAATTTAGTCACCATTGGCAAAATCCGGATAGTTTAAATCGATATTTTTCTAAAAATTGTAAACATCATATTGGTAATTTAATGTTAGAAAAACCCAAAGATTTTGAGTTATGGTATGAGAAATACCAAATAGTTAAATTATATGTTTATTTAATGTTTGCCACATTTATCATCACACCGGCTTTAAATTTGAATATTACACAATCCATGTATACTATTAATATAATGTATTGTTTTTAAATAGCGGTGTTTTGAAATAAAATATATCTACCGAATGCTGTTTTCTAAGGTTGGCTCAATTGAACGCGCCATTTTTTTAAATTATTTTGCGATTGGTAAATCTGATATTTCGGTAGTTATAAACTATAAATCTTACGATCAGAAAAAATTAAAAGAAGGAACAGCATATTCTTGATGTAACACCTTGTGAGTATAAACTTGGAGTAAGATCCTCTGAGAATATTACTGATTGGTGGAAGTGTCGCTGCAAATTCGAAAACATCAATTCGCCAATGTGCACAAAAATTATTAATTCCCACTAAAGGCCTCCGCGTTTATGTGTATAAAATCAACTGCCCCGCTAATTGCAGCAACAATTAATTTACTGCACCGACAATTTCCTATCGCTGTTATTTCAGGAAATGCCAAAATCAATTCGTCAGTATGATATTGTGATTTAACACTGTGTGACATCGTTTTGTGTATGATATGTGAAATTCAAGATCTATCTACAGTCTATTTATTAGCAATCTACAAACAGTTGACGACCTCAAATACGAAATCCTAGTTATTATCGATAAAACTGATCAAAAAATGTGCGAAAAATTGTTCATTAAAGATAATTTTGTGGAACGAACCAAGATTTGCTACCGAAACGAAGGTGAAAGATTTGTTTAATCGAAGATTACTTCAATATTCAATAAAAATCATGAAATCAATAAACAAGCTGTTTTATTTCCTATTTAAAGCCAGCGTGCAATTTCACCCACCTATTAGATTAGAAGTTGGTTTCTATACATCTCCGGCAAATAACAAATAGACCAATATTAATAAATAAAATATGAACTGTCGTGTATTGGGTCAACTGTATTAGCTTTTTGATTTATATATTGAGATTGAATTGAGGTTGATTGAATTGAATATTTCAAATGCACCAAACCCTACGACAGGAAGAATTGTCTATAGCGTATGCGTTGAAATTTGATTCGTTATAGAGGTGTTAGTAGCAGCGCACTCTACCAACACTATTTTTGCAGATGTCAATCATGATTTAGTTTCGTAAATTGAAATGAGAGTATTGTTGCCAGCAACCAAAGATGGTTTCGGCAATATTGTAAGGGTAATAGGTCGCTACAAGATGATAAAATAATTACATAATCCACTAGAGTAGTCCTGTATGCAGATTTTATTTGTCTAACCAAAATAATTGCAGCGGATTGCAAGTTAATCTACAAAATGGCAGGGATTACATTTGTTATTCGATCAGCAGTAATACACTAAAACTTTATGTATAGTTGATTGTTACACATTTAGTGTGTAAAAATTAGGTATTACCAATTAATATCAAAAAATAGCAGAAACAGCGAAGTACATAATAGCAGCTAATAAATGTGTATATTGTTTTAAAAATTAATGTTATCCAAAGCACTATCCATAAAATGTTAAGTCCGAATCTACAAGTCAATCATAAATACATTACTGATCAATGGGTGTTAATCTTGAACGCTTAGAAAAGACCAAGATGAATCTTTGATTTGATTTGACATAGTTTCGAGAGTAAAATACTACACAGAATATATGGACCCGTATTTGACTGTGAACTCCAAAGTTGGCACATAAGATGGAACTGCGAATTGAGACCACTAATCGAATAGGGCATAATAGGGTAAAAAAAACACCAATTGATAAAATGGGCATATGTAAAGAATGCTCAACGGACGTGTTATGTAAAAACCCCTTGTGCAAACCTTATCGCGCAAGAGGAAGGCAAATACAGTGATGGTGAGGTGATGTGGTCATGAATATTAAGGATATTGATGTACGAAACTCGACGGAAACGGCAGGAAAGAGAGAAGGAGGGAAGGCAATTGCAAGTAAGGCCAAAGCTCTCTATGGGCCATAGCCCGGCATGTATGCAAGCGGCAAAGAACGCTTGTTTTTCTTGTCTGTAGGAAGATTTGATTATGCAATATACATGGAAGTGTGATTCATTTATTTATATAATGATTTTTTATACATTAATTTATTTATTTATTATAGCTATATACGAGTTTAGAAGTTTTAATGTCATGAATTGGAACGAGAGCATAATTGCAAACAATGTTTAATGGTTTATATTAGTTTAATTAGAAAATTAACTAGTAGTTAATAGTAACTTTTAGTATGTAATTATATATATATATATATATATATATATATATATATATATCATCATCATCATCATCATCAGCCCGTACCGATCCACTGCAGGATGAAGGCCTCTTCAGCATGCTTCCAACTTTCACGGTCCTGGGCTTTCCTCTGTCACTCGGGTCCAATATACTTAACGATGTCATCAATCCATCGTGCTTTCGGTCTTCTTCGCGGACGTTTGCGATCAAGCGGTATCCACTCCAGGATTGCCTTGGTCCATGTGTCGTCACATCGCCTCGCTATATGGCCTGCCAGGAACAAACTTTTGTTTGTTTCCTGATCCGTACGCAGGACTTTCTGTCTCATTTTGTAATGCCAAGCATACATCTTTCCATTGCGATGTGATGATTGCGATGTGATGATTGCGATGTGATGATTGCGATGTGATGATTGCGATGTGAGTGTCTAGGTTTCACTTCCGTATGTCATAACGGGCAGAACGCACTGATCGAAAACTTTTCTTTTCAGCCAAAGGGGGAGTCTGCGCTTAAACACTATGTTGAGCCTGCCAAATGCCTGCCAGCCACATTTAAGACGCCGTTCCACCTCCCGGGCGGTATTCCCCTCCATTGAAATAATCTGCCCAAGATATATAAAGCTATCCACAATCTCCAAATCCCTTCCTAAAACTGAAATTATTCTGTTGTGAGCGAAGTTATTGAACATAACGTGACACTTTTTCAGGTTTATTTTCAAGCCAAATGGTTCGCTAGCCCTTTGCAGTTCTTGTATGCGTCTTTGCAGCTCTTCTGGGCCTTGTAAAAGGAGAACAATAGTATCTGCAAATCTAAGATGGTTTTCGTTTGCGCCATTGATCTTTACACCATCCTTTTCCCAATCCAGTTTACGGAATACTTCTTCAAGGCCAGCCGAGAAAAGAATAGGCAATATAGCGTCACCCTGCCGTACACCTCGTTCTATATTAATTCCCACTTCAAGATCATCAAGGTGAATTGTAGCTGTAGCTTCATTATATAACAATCCTAATAGGTTTACATATGCTTTATCTACCCCTTGGATAAGCGGTTCATCCATTATCGCATGCTTCGAGATGGAGTCAAATGCTTTTTTGTAGTCGATAAAAGTACAACCTGGGTGTGATTCATTGTATTGAATCCACTTCTGAATCCTGCTTGTTCTGTTGGTTGTGCGTCATTCAGTTTTTTTAATATTCTTTTAGAAATTATCTTAGTGAAAACTTTGTACATTACTGATAGGAGGCTTATTGGACGCTAGTTGTTTATATCTTCCTGTGCTCCTTTTTTATGTAAAAGGATCACTTCTGAATTTTTCCATAGGTCAGGTACTTTTTGTTCTTTGAGGCAAAAGCGGCAGGTCCTTTCCTGGAGCCTTGCCGCTTTTCATCAATTCTATAGCATTTGTTACTTCCTCCACTAGGATATCTGGCATTTATTCTTCCGTGGCTATTGTTGTCTTTGATTGGTTCTGATTTTCATATAACTGGGAACAAAATTTTCTGACAACCTCTAACATTTGGGTACGCGCCCTGCACACTATGCCATCCTCTCTCCTTAAGACATATATTTGCTTCGTTTTGTTTCTCAGCTTCTGTTTAGCCTTGTTAATTATTTTGTTTTCTTCTAGGGTTTTTGCACTAGCTGCATGCTGAATCGGCGCGTGTCCTATCTGATACGTTTCCTTATTATTTTGCAGAGCTCAGTATACTCGACCCTCCCAAAAGAACTACCTGCATTTCTCATTGCCCGCCGTTTCTTTATTAAATCAATGGTCTCTCTGGAGATTTTTGTCTGTTTGAGACAATTTCTTCTGATGCTATTGAAGCAGCCGTTTCAAGCACATTGTTGGCGATTTCTTCATATTGAACTGATATTTCCACCTCCTCTGGATCTTGTAACGCAACATACCGGTTTGACAAAGTAATCTCAAAATCGCTTCCTCTCTTCAGGATTTTCCCAGAATTCACTTTGCCCTTCTTTGATCTTACTACTCTTTCGCGCTCTCTTCGACAGTCAATCCGAACCCTTGCTCGTACCATTCCTTGGTCATTTCCAACATTGAAATTGTTAAGGACAGTACAATTGGTAATTACTGTTTTATCGTTGGTCATGATGTAGTCAATTTCACTTGTGAGACCAGATGGACTTTTCCATGCCCATTTTCTAGTGATATTTTTCTTATAGAATGAATTCATAATATATAGTTCTTGTCCCTCAGCAAAATCAACCAATCTGTCACCTCTATTGTCTCGCTCACCAGTTCCATATGTTCCAGTTCTTGTTGTTCCAATTTTGGCATTAAAATCACCCATCAGGATTTTGGGATTTTGTACCTACATTTTTCCTTGAATAAAAGCTGAGCCACATCATCATAAAATTCCTCAATTTCCTCACCCTTATGGCTTATAGTTGGTGCATAAGCTTCGACGATTTGAAGCCTAAACTTTTTATTCAGCTGAATGACGCATTGGGCTAGTCGATCGGATGTACTTTCAAATTTTACTACGCTGTCCTTCAGCTTTCGATTGATGAGGAATCCAATTCTGCCACATCGGCTATTTCGGAATACCGTACCTCGGAATTCATTCGGATTTCAATGTCAAGTCCAATGGCCAATTCCAATCCTGTCCAGTCCAGTTGTCAAGTCCAATGGCAGCCTGATCTAACCCGGTGATCCTTAGTACCCTCTGTCTTATGCAGGTCTTCCCATAGGGAGCCATAGGGAGTTGCCCCTTGGCCTCCGAGTAATGAGGACCGTGTTTGAGGTTGTACTGTCATACTGAAACATATTGAAATACCATGTTGAAGGTATGGATCGTAATCTGCCACCCTGGTCCAATGCGGGTTGGCAGATTTTGGATCATATTAGTCTGAGGCCTCTGCCATGTCCTACCTGTTTGTAAGTCTACTCTACCTGTAAGAGTTCGAGACCTCTTGCCAATGTCTGAAACCGAAAAAAAAACTTTCTTTGGAACGGTAAATATCAACTCTCTCCTGCGCCCAGGAAAACTACACGAATTGGGGCGAACATTAAATCGGTAAAAAATCCAAATTTTAGCTCTGCAAGAAACCAGGTTGACAGATGATAACACCTAAACTACAGACTTTTTAAAAGTAAAACGAACAAAAGAATACTCAAAAATACACCACGTCTAGGTGTTGCTTTGGCTATCTCAAAAACTATTCTTGGTTGTATAACTAATGTCCAGCCAGTAGATAATCGACTTATGACACTATCCCTCAAGTGTTCTAACAAAAACTATACATTAATCAATGCACACTTCCCAGTTAACAAAGGAAATAAATCTAATCCAGAAAAAGTATGCAATTTCTAAAATTCCCTGTAACCATGTAGAAATCCTATTGAGTGATTTCAACGTTCAACTAAGGTAAGAAAAACAGTCGGCAGTTTCCCCGCTTATAAATGGATTAACCATAATGGCAGAAGATTGGTTGAACTATGTTCGCAGTTTAATCTAAAAATAATGTCAACCCATTTTAAAAAGGAAATAACAAAACAAACGACCTGGAGGTGCCCAAACACGTATATGGATGAATTTCAAATTCACTATATTGCCATTTCGTACCCCAATTATAAAGAGATTTTGAATATTCAAGTCAGGAAAGAAGCTAACATAGACACGGATTACTATTTGGCTAGAATCAAGCTTAGCTTAAAACCTCGAAAACTTATTCAAAAGAGACTGCTAATACCAAAGTTCTACCCTACAAAAATAAAATCAACCGTAATAGAAAAGCCTGATAAATAACCAGCACAGAACTGACAAGAATTAAAACAAAAAAATTATTAAAAAGGCCCTAAAGTTGGTCCCTTTACAAAAACATAGAAAACATCCGTGGTGGGATGCAGTTTGCGAGCAAGCAGTATTATACCGAAGTAAAGCATTCAAAGGGTGGAACAGTCAAAAAACAGCAATAAAATATAACATCTTTTTGGAAGTAAGAAAAGAAACATAGATACTAGTTAGACAAATTAAAAGAAACTATGAAAACAATCAAATTAATGAATTAGAAAAAGATTTCCAAAAAAATAACAACCGTAATTTTTACAAAATATTTAAAACTAAATTAACAGACTATCTACCCCAAAGTATTTGCTTCCAAAACGAAAACGGACATTTAGGTCTAAATAACCACGACAACTGCAAAGAACTTGTGAAATATTTTGAACAACTACTAGCCTGTCCTGAGCCTTTAAACAGATTACCAACACTAAACCCTAAACAAACAAACCCAGAGTCATTACCACGGAATGAAGATGAAATAATTAGGCAAATGAAGCGACTTAAAAATAACAAAGCTTCTGGTGAAGATGGAATTACTGCTGAACTTTTGAAATCCGCTGGTTAAGGTACAGTCAAGGGAATAACCAAAATTCTACAAGAGGTTTGGCGAAACGAACGAATTCGGGAAGATTGGAAAGATACTCTAATCCATCCGCTACATAAGAAAGGAGGTAGAACGAATGTAAACAACTATAGAGGGATATCTCTTCTTTCAGTTTGTTACAAGATTCTATCTCAATGTCTACTAGACAGAGTACAGGGACAGTTAGAAGGGCAGATCCTGCCCTGAACAAATCCTAAGGTTGATCCTAAGACATCAAAAACTGTACAATAACAATCCCGTATGTACATTTGTGGATTTCCAAAAAACATATTATTCTATTCAGCGCGAATCTTCATTCCAAATCTTGAAAGAACAAGGAGAGAATTGAAAACATTGGCAATTATCAAAGCCACACTAACTAACACAAGGTCAAAAGTTAAATTCATGGGTGACATATCAGAGCCCTTCAAAATTTAAAATGGAGTGAGACAAGGAGGTGGACTCTCGCCACTCTTATTTACCTGTGTTCTATAAAAAGTAATACATGAGCGGCGAGAAAAAAGTCGGCCCTGAATATTGATCAGCCAATTAAACTGGGGAGAACCAACATCAAAATTGATTGTCTGGCGTTTGCTGATGATCTAGTAATTTTGGCTCAAGATATATTAACGGCACAAAATCATATTGAAATCCTAAGAAAAACAGCAGAAAAGGTAGGACTATTTTTACTTTCAAATTTCTTTTGAAAAGACACAATACATGACCTGCAACAGACTAAGAACGCCATTTCTAAAAACAAAATATGGTAACATCAGACGAGTTTCTCAATTCAAATATTTGGGTGAAATAACCATGGAAAATGGGTTGGAAAAAGCGGCCAATAAGAATAGATGTCAAGAAATAGAAACAGCATTGACACTTATAGAAAATATTTACAGCAAAAAATGCATATCTAGAAACACAAAACTGAGACATTACAACACAGTTATTAAGCCAGAATGTCTATATGGGGCAGAAACGTTGATTTTGAATAGAAAGAGAGACATCGAGGAGATTGAAAATAAGGAAAGAAAAATCAGAAGAAAAATCTTACGCCCCAAACAAATAAATAGCACAACATACTGACTTCGAGAAAACCAAGAAATTAAACAATACACAGATATACATAGCGATATAAGAAAAAAAAAAATACTTAAGTTTTACGGACACATAAAACGGATGAATCCGAGTAGGCTAACTAGACAAATAGTTGAATTTTATGAAAATAGGAGTAAAGCTAAAGTAGAAATAATTAAATAAGTTGCTGCAATTAAAGAGGACCTAAGATCAGCAAATATCACACAAAATGAAATTCAGGATAGAGGCTGTTTCAGACACAACGTTAACGTTTGGGAGGTTGGTCAAAGAGAAAAATATACGAAGACTGGAACAATTTGGTCTGACGAAATGAAAAAAGCTTATAGCGGAAAAATTAAATCAGTATGGGCGCAAAGGAAGGTTAACAACAAACGTCTCTAATTGTACTTCGCGTGGTTCACCCGGGCCTATACGCGAATAATAATAATAATAATAATATATATATATATATATATATATATATATATATATATATATATATATATATATATATATATATATATATATATTATATATATGATACATGCAACGTGCGTCTCACAGAAAATTACATTTTAATTAGACATTAAAATTAGAATTAGTTTAACATTTTAACAAAAACACAAGTATTTATTTTTTCGGCAAAATTCATTATCTTTATCCAAAATAGTACCCTTACGCGTCAATACAACGTCTTGACGGTCAATTTTGTTGGTGCATGAATTTTTGAGCTCGGCCAAAGATATGTCGTTCAGGATGGTGGTCGACGACATTTGAATGGCTTCAATGTCGGCATAACGCTATCCTTTCATCGGCAAATGAATTGACAAATTCCGAACTCAAAACAAGACATAAAACTGTGCGTTCAGAAGAAAATATCGCTACTGTTGCTACCAGCGTTGATGAAGATCCAAATTTTTCAATTTGTCGCTGTTCGCGGGATGTTGGGTTTTGTTATTCGACTACGTGGAAAATTTTGCCTTACAACATCCAGCTTGTCCAAGAACTCAAGCCGCAGGACCATCGTTTACGTCGTACGTTTAGTGAATGGAATCAAAATCAATTGCAACTTAACCCAAAAATTAACTGCAAAATTTTGTTTAGCGACGAAGCTAATTTTTGGCAAAAGAAAATCTAAAATTTATTAAAAAGAATTTTTTTAATACAGTACATTCAAAATGAGACATTAGCAAATTTAATCTTTTCTGAATCATTCGGACACATTATTTATAGGTAAACGTTTATTTAAAAACGATTTATAGTAGAAAATTTTACGGTATTAGTTTCTTCTCCGATTTCTATGTTAGAAATTTTACAAAAATTGTCCCGATAAACATTTATTCGGCGGAAGTAGTCTAATGAATAGAAAAATATCTGGCTTGGGACAATTACTTTGAAGCTTTTTAGGATTTATTTCTACAAATTCAAGCAATACCTATTCAGGAATGGCAACTATTTATAGGCGACTAATAAAAGTGTCTTAGCTCATTCGTGCCTACCACTCTTTCGAACGACTTCTACGTGCTTCGGAATACTAAGTCATGTGTATCCAATTTCTCGATGCATGTCCTATTTTTAATTTTATTCCACTATCTGATTTGGTTATCTCTTCAAAATTAACTAAGTTAACCTTTTGTAGAACATTTTAAGTCAATAAACGTGTATGTATTTAACATGCCCAATGCGTTCTATTTTGTACAAGACATAGGGTAGACTAGCAACAGTAATATTATATTACTATTGCTCATATAAATTATTAGTAAGCAACATAATTTTAATTTTTGACCAGCCTTAACATGTTTCTTCAGCTTTGGTTTGCTTATGAATGCTTAACTCTTGAGCTATTTCTGGATCATAAGATCCATGTCATTACTCGTAATTATAAATTTCAGAATGTTTAAAGATCTTTTCTGGAACTTCAACATACTTCTTCTTTCGACTTCACATGTTTTAAAAAAAAAACCTATTTTTCGGACGAGAACATGCACAAAATCGTTGATTTTAGTAATGCTTTCTTCATTGGTTGACGTGGAAAGTGTCCCTGAACCAGGTTCACTAGTTCTTGTACCACTTGTAAATTTTTGCTTTACGTAGCTTCATCGACGTAACACTTTCTTAATATTTTTAATGGATCAAAACAAGATATTTCGATTTTAAAAAAACTTTAATGCAAATTCTTTACTCAATAAATTTAATTTTAAAAACCACCAATATAAATTTTTGACAGCTAATAATATCTAAGTGGAATTATGTAAAACTTCTGTCGGACATCAGGGACAGTCATATCAACTTAAAAATTAATGGGTGTATCGATACACCAGAAAGAGCGAAAATTTTTAAAACAGAATTAAACTTACATTTTAATCATAATAGTACATAATTTATCGTGTTCAGCAAATAAGATCAATGTGCCTTTGTGCTGTCTTTTTAGATTATGCAGTTAAAACGTTTTTTTTAATTTTATGTAAAACAAAACTGATATTTTTATTACTACATTATAATACAATATTACTACGCTTAATTCAGTATGTTGTAAACATTTCTTTATTTATAAATATTAGTTAATAAAATACACATTTTTATAATTCTTATTAGGCGCATAATATAGTTCCCTTAATTCTACTTTAAAATAACGATGATATTTAAGCATAATGTACTGGAGCTTTCCTGGAAATTATTAGGCTACATATCTGTGGGTTTGGCCCGCATGTCTCGGAGGTTTTAATATTTTATTGATTATCCAATATTTATTTACCAGTGAAACATGCTATTGTCCTGTGGTATTGAAGGAATATTTACTACAGTAAAAAAAATTCACACACAAAAGTAGTGTTATAATAGCCAACTTCAGCCTGGATTTCCAACTGGCCAGCTATTTTATAGATTAGGAACCGTGCGATAATGGTTGATTCTCGAAGATATAGTGATGTATAATATTTAAATTATATGTAAATATAGTAAATATTCTTTTAAAACATTAAATTGAAACAAATATGGCTTTAGGAGAGGCAGATCTACTATTGACACGATACATATAGTAAAGCAAATAATCGAAAAATCTCAGGAATATGGAATGGAATTACAAATTCCTGAAACGGGGACAAGTAATGAAAGTTATGACGGACATAAAATACCGGGCAAGCTAATAAGACTAACAGAAATGACAATGAAAAATTCACAAGCTGTAGTTAGAACGGCGGATGGAGAAACTGAGGATTTTGAGATCAATATAGGAGTGAGACAAGGAGATGGGCTATCAATAACAATGTTTATATTAACACTGGATGCAGTAATCAAAGAGTATAATTTCACGGGAACAATCATCAAAAAAGCGACACAAGCAGTTGCATGCGCAGGTGATCTTACTGTGCTAGCTAGAGACAGAATAAGCCTGGAAGAAGAAATTCAAAAAATGGGACAAAAAGCAGCAAAGAAAGGAGGCCTCACAATAAACCTTTAAATATTTGGAAATAATAATAAATAGCAAAAGCGCCAGAAACGTAGAGATTGATCACAGAGTGCAAGCGGAACACAGAGCGTATTATGAATTCAAAAGCATTATGAAAAGCAAAAACATAAGTAGAAATATAAAATGAAGATATATAAAGCAGCTATTGGACCGGTGGTGACCCATGGGGCGGAGATAATGAATTTAACAAGCTTGGAACAGGAAACGTTATGAATATTCGAAAGAAAGATAGTAAGAAGAATATATGGATTAAAGAAAGTTGCAGAAGATGAACACAGAAGGTTAATGAATTTTGAAATAAAAATCATTTTGAAAGGAAAAGATATAGTGAAGACCATAAAAGTGTAAAGACTCCGCTGGTTTGGTCATATAATAAGAATGGAAGACAACAAAGTAGTAAAGAAAATTACAATGTGGAGACCGGATATTAACAGAAGAAGAGGGAGACCGAAAAGTTGGTGGGAAGATCAGATGCGGGAAGACTTAAGGATATTGGAAATATAAGCATGGTGGGAAAAGATACTGGATCGAGATGTGTGGAAGAAAATAACGGAAGAAGCAAGGACAAACAATAGGTTAGAATTAACAATAATAAAGTAACGTGGACTAACTCACCACAAGAAATGAGTTTCTAGAGCTCAAAAGAATCGAGCGGCTGCAATTCCTAATGGAATGTAGAGCCATGTATATATAAATTGAAACAAAAATCGTTCAATTTTCCGTTCAAGTCGTCAAAAGTTTTCCAATTTTTTTTTATTGCCGTCTTTATATTACCGATCCGCACCTTTATAGTCACTACGCGCACTACATTATCCTTGCCTGGGTGCAGTTCGACAATTCGTCCTAATTGCCATTCACATTTGGGAGCATTGTCGTTTTTGAGTAATATCAAAGTCCCAAATTTTAAAGTATTTTGGTAGAACTGACGCCATTTTGTTCGCACTTGAATTTCGGGTCGGTATTCCTTCTGTCATCCGGTTCAATAATGCTGAATCATCGCTTGAATAAGTTGGCCACCTTGTAAGGATTGCATTAACATCAAGTTTAAATTCTGGTAAAGAGGATAACGTTCTACCAATCAAAAAATGAACTGGTGTTAATGCCGATAAATCATCTGGATTATCCGTCATTGGACAAAGAGATCGAAAGTACCAAATACCTCCAATCTGAACTAAAAAAGTGCCGAATTCTTCAAATGTTAAAGGTCGATTACCGATAATGTGTTTAATATGTAATTTTGCGCTCTTTATACCCGCTTCCCACAAACCCCCAAAGCTAGATGATTTTGCACGTATAAAATGCCATTTAATACCTTCAGTTGCTAATTGAGTACCAATGGGTTCATGATTTTCTCTCAAAAATTCGAAAAAGTTTATTGCTGGCTCCAACATAATTTAGGCCGTTATCTAAATATATATTATTTGGTTTAGCGCTTCGACTAGTAAAACGATTGAGAGCAGTAAAATTCCGAAAACTAAAAGTCCGACACTAACATGTATTTAGCTTTCGTCCCCATGCAGACAAATAAACACATATAATATTTTGTTATTTTTGCACTTCGGTCCTTTCTATCCTTTATATAAAATTACCCCCATAATCAGTGGCTACGTTTTGAAATATAAAGCAAGTGTTTACTCGAGGATCAGGAAGGTCTGCCACTAATTATTTACTCTCTCTCTATAATTACTTCGAAAGCAAGTAATGTATTTCCTAATAATATCTTTGCAAGCGTTACGAACAAGTATCGGTCAATATCTCTCTGGTATGAAATATAATAATGCTTGGGTACCACAATGTAACAATCTTAGATTATAAATCCAAAACTCAAAATGTTCATTGTAAGCTTGTTTTTATTTTAACAAAGATAAAATTAATTGAAAAATTATTAGGTTATTTTTACAATATATAAAAATCTTGAATACTTTCGATTTAGTTATTTTCCATTAATAACAATTTGAAATTCAGAGAAGTATACCATTTGTAATTTTAGATTCATAGCAAACTTATTCTTTAGTATATTTTCATTAAATACGTATGACCTGCTCCAGTTTATTAATATATCCAGTCAACAAACTTTATAAAAATTGGAAATACGTAATTAATATTTTTGGGGTGATAGTAAAAATAAATACTTCATTATTTTTTTTGGATGGACAATCGAAGATAATTTGCGTATCAATCATTTTAGTCTTTAATATATATATGATGGACACGATGGACTGATGATATTATTAAGTATATTGGACCCGAATGGCAAAGGAAAGCTCAGGACCGCGAGAGTTGGAAGCATGCTGAGGAGGCCTTCTTCATCCTGCAGTGGATCGATACAGGCTGATGATATATATATATATATATATATATATATATATATATATATATATATATATATATATATATATATATATATATATATATATATATATATCATCATCAACCCGTATTAATCCACTGCAGGATGAAGGCCTCTTCACCATGCTTCCAACTTTCGTGGTCCTGGGCTTTCCTCTGCCACTCGGGTCCAATATACTTAACGATGTCATCAATCCATCGTGCTTTCGGTCTTCTTCGCGGGCGTTTGCGATCAAGCGGAATCCACTCCTGGATTGCCTTGGTCCATCTGTCATCCCATCGCCTTGCTATATGACCTGCCCATTTCCATTTCAATTGCTTTACTATTCCAATGATGTCACAGACTTTTGTTTGTTCCCTGATCCATGCGCATGACTTTCTGTCTCGTCTTGTAAAGCCAAGCACACATCTTTCCATTCCCCTCTGTGCCACCCGAAGTTTTTGAATTGATTGCGATGTGAGTGTCAAGGTTTCACTTCCGTATGTCATAACGGGTAGAACGCACTGATCGAAGACTTTTCTTTTCAGGCAAAGTGGGTGTCTGCTCTTACACACTATGTTGAGCCTACCAAATGCCTGCCAGCCACATTTAACACGCCGTTCCATCTCCCGGGCGGTATTCCCCTCCATTGAAATCCTCTGCCCAAGATATATACAGCTGTCTACAATCTCTAAATCCCTTCCTAAAACTGAAATTCTTCTGTCCTGAGCAAAGTTATTGAACATAACCTGACTCTTTTTCAGGTTTATTTTCAAGCCAAATGGTTCGTCAGCCCTTTGCAGTTCTTGTATGCGTCTTTGCAGCTCCTGTGAGTCTTGTGAAATGAGAATAATATCATCTGCAAATCTAAGATGGTTTAAGTTAGCACCATTGGCCTTTACACCATCCTGTTCCCAATCCAGTTTACGGAATACTTCTTCAAGGCCGGCCGAGAAAGAATAGGCGATATTGCGTCACCCTGCCGTATATATATATATATATATATATATATATATATATATATATATATATATATATATATATATATATATATATATATATGGTTTATATAAATATATATATAATATATATATATATATATATATATATATATATATATATATATATATGGTTTATATTTTCGTAAGAAGCTTCATTATATGTTTTACTTTCACGTGGAAAATCCTGGCTACTATGTCAGGCCTTTCAGATCACTGACCTTGAGACAAGTTCTAGACAAGACATTTAGGATTGCAAGTGAATGTAATAAACAAATTTGGTCACCCGAAATGGCGCACATAGGTCATAGCATCCTGAGTTCGCTCATGCATGTAGCGGGGTTCACCAATAAAAAACACAACTATTTTGCCAAGCTCTGATAACTCTCCTTCTGTTCTTGTTATGGCGCCGGAAGGTGAATATATCCTCACTTCTTAACTTCTTTTGGTTGTTACGAACCAAATTGAGTCTTTCCGTCTCAATTTTTGCACACATATCAACCAAACATTGATTTACAAGATTACGGAATAACAATAAAAAGCATACCTCATCGTCACGCTCCATTATCCTGTAGCTATAAAATTCTGAAGCAGACTCGGTTTTTTTCGAGAGAAGCCTTATTTTTTGCAACGCGCTTTGGTATATTAATGTGATAACCATCTTCTTTCACGGAAAATCATCAAAGGATATTGCACAGCGTCATAGGCACGATGCATCTTACTGATTCGAACCAATTTTTTGTTGTTGTCTTTGCTATAAACAACGATATCTGGTTTTTCAAAATACTATACAACGATGAGAACTGCTACTTTTGAAGTGTTAGGAGCATTAAAGCAATCTTTCGTATCTCTCTTATCTCTCTCTTATCTTTCTAATCCTTAGGAACTGAATCAATAGTAGCCTTAAAATCCTGAATATACTTGTTGTGATCAAGCAGATAAATATGTAGTTTACTAACTACTTCTGTTTTAAGGCCAGGGTAAATCCCAGAACGGATCTCTCTCTCATGATTATCATCACCGACAAAGTATATCTGAAGAAATGCAGGCTTCTGATGAAGTTCAGCCATAAGACTCCCTATTCTGTGGTAGACCTGCCCCTTCACTTTGAATGTTGGCATATTATCCTCTTACAGCGGTCTGGCCCCAAAAGATGTCATTTAAAAGAATCCATTGTGCTTTCGGATAGTAGAAAGAAAATGTTTGGCTATTGTATGCTGATGTGTAAGCAGGCTGTGTAGAGGCTCAGGATAAGGTTCAAGAGTAGAATGCTGGACTTTACCAATACTGCAGCACATTCCTTGAGTCTCATCCTGCCATTTCAGAGCACGCCACCAAAAGCAGGGTAACCGAGGTCCAACGTCAACAATTTTATCCTTTGAATAGCCAATTTGGGGGTCGTATTTAAAACCAGACAAATACTTAGCAGTCCAAGGCAGTAATCTAACCTGTGATCTCTTTTCACTGTATCTAGCTGTAGCTATTTGATTACCTTCGGGATTTTTAGACGAATAATTTCTAACAGCCTTTCTATGAACTTCAGGATGACTTTCACTATATTTTCTAATGGCCTTTCTGTTAACTGCTGGGTGACCTAGAGTATATTTCCTAATAGCAGCTTCTTTTAGTTGTTTATTCATAATCGAACCTGCAAATTTCCTGCGTCTTTGTCCTATTTTTGATTGAAATGCAGCAGGTGTAGCAGGAATAGTTTCAACCGAACTCAAGAGATCAGTGTTAGAGATACATTGAGATTGAATCACCGAGAGGAACAAATTTGGTTCACATTCTGTTTGCCCATCGATAATAACGGATTCGTGTAGATTATTAAAACCGCTTAAATGAACATTATCATCGTTTATTGATGCAACCCGTGGCACTAAAGCGTCAAAGTGACCACTATTGAAATTTCCACTAAACCCGAGTCTTTTTACCGCCTGCAATGCTACCTCCTTCACATAATTGAAATTCATACGGAAATATTTTCCCCGCTGCCATAAGTTCATAAATAGATCCATATGTATCAGACTTAGACATTGCGGTGCAATACACGTGACGCACAATGTCATTCCTAATCTGTGTCGCCATTGATGCATCACCATACAATGTATAAGACAGAGAAAAGAATAGACATGCGTTGTCACCAAGAATCGTCACAATTTTGAACGGAATAAATAATCAATAACTGAAATATTTTCCACGCACATTTGCAAGTACTGTTCTAGGATAGAAATATCACTTGGTAGGACTATATAAAAAATCTCTCCATCAAATCTCGCATCAATGGCGACACAGATTAGGAATGACATTGGGCGTCATGTCTCTAGCAACTGAGAATGGTTCATATATTGTACTCAGAACATGTCCTTACGGTTCCAAACATCTTTATTGCACCGCAATGTCTAAGTCTGACATATATGGATCTATTTATGAACTTATGGCAGCGGGGAAAATATTCCCGTATGAATTTCAATTATATATATATATATATATATATATATATATATATATATATATATATATATATATATATATATATATACTTTTTCTTAAAAAAAAATTAAATATGACAATAATATATGAAATCTACTTAAATTATGTAACCCTTTTGACACTGAATTACAATAAATAACTTGGTCATCTAATAAGTGGTACTCAATTGGAATAATCCAATCGACATTAAACAAATTCAGTTAGTCACTAAAATCTTTTTATGATTGTACAATTAGGTACATTACTATATAAGTAATTGTCACACATAGAAACAATTATGAACTTACTTCACATTCGTAGTAAATGGAAATAAAAATATATAATATAGAACCACTTTGGATAATCTATAGTTTTTATTTCCTTGGAGTGCGGATTTTCTTGATTCCGGATTAGCCGAAAATAAAGGGTGATTTTTAGTGTATCCGAACTTCCAATAGAGGTCGCTGTCAAATAATCTGTAAGTTTGCGTGCAAATCTGTAAATCTGTAATCACCGAATTATCGACAGATTCCGAATGCATTTTACGCTGCTGGATTCTAAAACAAAAACAATGGCAAAAAAATATGCGTTCCGAAGAAAATATCGCCGCTGTTGCAGATAGTGTCGATGAAGATCTTGGATCTTCATCCAAATTTATCAATTCGTCGCCGTTCGGTGCTTTGTTATTCAACTACAACTACATACAGGTGAGAAAATTCTTTCGAGGGACGGACCGGTTAATTGGCGAATAAGGTCTTGTGATTTAATACCTTTAGTTTATTTTTTTGGAGTTATGTTAAATATTTGGTCTATGTCCATAAATCATGACACTTTGGAAGCCAACATAACTCGGACAATTGCAGAAATTTAACCTTAATTATTTGAAATAGTGATCGGAAATTGGATTGGCACAATGCACTTTGTCGGAAGTAGCCGCGGCGGACATAGTGTTTAGAAACATTAATGACATTGAATATTATATCACATAAAATAAATAGTATCAAGACATCTAATTTGGTTATTGTTTTTAAAGTTTGGACGCACTAAAAAAATCATACTCAATGAAAATTTTCTGTTTGCTACATCTGTAAGAAATCCAACAGAGGCTAATAATATTATGTTTTTGAAGGAGAGTATATTTTCGTTATTTTTTTGCATTAGACGGACAATTTAATCTTGATAGGTCGAAAAATATTGTTGTCGCAGTAAAATTGATTTGCAATGGAATGTATTATATATCAAAGAATGTTTATAAACCAGCATTTATTTATAAGTAAATTAAAAATACATTTATTATGAAGATATTATTTATCAAACAAAATATAAAAAATGAAATCAACAGTTTTTAATACAAAGGTAACTTTGAAAATAAGTCTTAAGATATGTTGCTTGTATATTAAAAACACATTTTTTTAGCTTTCTTAAACTCGACAATTCGTTATGTGTATAGGAAATGTTTTCTGAAGTACAAGCAAAATATTACATAAACCAATAATCATATAGGTAATAAAATACATTTACACTAAGAACTTTTGAGTGGTATATGGAATAGTAGATGAAAGTTCATAAAATACGTATAGGCTGCACATTGACACTAGGCTTAATAGAAACTCACATACTAACTCTACAATCGAGGACTTCTGAGTGTCTGGATGAAATGTAATTTCCAAAGACACTAGATTGAAATAGATGGATCAGTATAGTAGTCAAGAGGACCCCACTAATTCCACACCTATAATTTAATGTATGGGGTAAATTATTAGAAAATTGATATCATGGAAATTAAATTTAGAATCACTTCTCTGCTGTTTAGTATAATGAAACAACCTGTATACCCATATTTAAAGAAATGTATTTTTATTTACTCAACACAATTATCAATTCAAGAGTCATTATTCATTATTTATATTTTTTGCAAGTTATACGAAAATTTTCTTGATATATACTTAACAGTTATTTGCTTTAATCAGCCAGCAATCATATGTGTGGAATAATTAGAATAAATATAGTTATAAATTTAATGAAGTAATAATCTCTTGTTTACTACTTTACTATTCTATTTTGATGTTAGTAAAATTATAAACGCAATAATTTAGTTAAATACAAATCAAACAAAAAATATATATTTTCAATATTAAATTGTTTGTAGAGAGATATTATTCATAGGATATTAGAGTTTTCTCACTCATTTAAATTAAAATAGAGGTAAAGAATTTTAGTTATAAAATGCGCCTTAGGCGTCTCAGTATCAGAGGCTATTTGGCGACTGGATCTATAGCTTAACGCAGATTCTGAATCACAGCCACAATATATCGATTAACACCAGTCAGCAGCTCATATGATAAACATCAATCCTTGTTTTATGCTTAACTTATAGTATCTCGAAGAACCTACTAACTGGAGACTTACTGATCCAGAACCCACACGACCGTAGTCGTTGCCGTACAAGGGCCTTAGGCATCTCGGCTACTGGTACCGGAAAATAATAATAGAACGATACATGCTTATCTAAATATTATAGAACAAAATAATAAGCAATTAGTAATACTATAGCAGTTAAGTAACCCTTTATCCCTTTCAAAAACCAACACTCTTTCATTCCATCAAAATTCATATTTCTATTCCAAATTAGTCTGAAGGAATCAGCGGCGGTTTGTGGGGGACAAAAACAGGTGGCACGTATAACCAAATTTTGGAATGGGGATAGGGAAATACGTCGCAGCCAAAAATGTTTCATTTCTTAGTATCATACACACACTTTGCTGTGTAGAAATACGAGTGTAATTGTCAGACATCAAATTTTCAAATAAGTACCTAGATAATAAAATTTTGCTAAACTCACCATAGGACCATGACTATTAAATCTGTTTGTTGTTGAAGTCCCATCGCCTAAATTTCCGAGCAGCAAAGTGGTCGATGACTTGATCATTACCATTTGAAATTGACTTCACAAGTTTTTTTCAATAGTTAGCATTGCTAACGCGCACAGCCGTTCCTGGCCCATAATGTTTCTTAGAAATGTTTTGATTCGTTTGAGGGTAGAGAAACATCTTTCGCTTTCTACAGTTGTCAAAGGGACGGTATACAAAACAGTCAGCAATTTCAGAGATTTACTAAATGTTGATGTCAAATTGTTTTGGATAAACAGCGGCACAGCCCCACTGTGTTTCATAAAATCGTCCTGTGCGTACATTACTGAGAGTTTATTTTTTAATTTTAAGTAATTTACGTTTGGAAACAGGTTACACACAATTTAATGTCTTCATTTGGAAAGACTCGGTGTTCACCAAATTTTTCAATTTCAAATAAAACAGTTAGGTATACATCAAAACTAAAATGTTCATGAACCTGTATGGTTAAGGTATCACAGATTTCCTTGCATATCGTGACATTCGAATTGGGGTCCTCCTTGTCAGTAAATTTCCGTTTCTTTCTGCGATTCTCTATGATCATTGTAGATTCTTCACCAGTTAGGTTACCAAATTCGTGATTAATTTGTATTTCTATATTGTCTCTAATATTTGGAATGGCTGTTGAAAAAGTTACCAAATTCTTCTTAACTTTAAGTGCATCTAGTAGCCTGCTTTACAGTTGATCAAAGAGAATGTCGCAGTGACGCATTATTTTATTAAAGAAAAACAACCAAAATTTAATATTATCATCCACTAAATAATTTGTTAACCCCTGAGCTTGATTAATAGAATTTTTATCCGACTCGGCGTCCATAATTTCTTCAAGGTATGCTGCAATTCTTCTTTGTAAATATAAACAGTATTCGCACATTTGGACGTAAACTTCCATCTGGTAGAGACCATACGGCCTAGACGCTTTTCACGATACTTTCCAAAACAGTTTACCTTTTGGATGATCGAGAAAAGAAAGCGGGAAATGCAGACAGATTTGCAAAAAGTACCTTGACTCCTTTTTCTATTGTACAATACTGTGCACTCATATAAATATTTTCAATGTTGGCTTGTACTCCTCCGATTTACGGAAGCACCATCATAACTTTGGGCTATGAGTTTCTTAGGTTCTTTGTCTATTCCTAATTCTCTTAGCACTGTCAGAATTTCGTCTGCAATTCGTTCTGCTGTGTGATTTTTAGTATTAAATTACCAAATTTAATCAAGTATTAAAGTATTAATTTAGTATTAATTAAGAATCTCTCGTAAATTTCGCAATTTTTAACATATCTGATTATAAAAACCATCTGCATTTGAGTAGATGCATCGGTTGTTTCATCGGCCTGTATGGCAACATATTTTGCTGTGTGAATTTCGATTTTTAGTAAATCGCGACAAACATGCAACATTGAATCTAGTAATTCGTTCTGAATTTGTTTGGAGATGCCTAGTAATAACTTATTTTTAGTCTTTAAATGAGCCTCTAAAATATTGTCTATTTCGGCCATCAAATTTACTAGCCCTCTGAAAATGCCAGGATTTTCTGAAGTGTAGGTTTCATCATACCCACATAAGGCAAGCTCAAATGCCCCACATAATTTTATACCGTCAATTAACTTAGGCAATATGTAGCGATTGCTATCAACAGTTTTGTTGTCCTTTTTAATAGAGTCCCGATGTGCACTACTGAGTTGAGAACAAATGTTGGGGAAGACAGACCCCAGCATACTAATTTCTAGCTTATTTTTCAAATGTCTTTGTGAAATAGAATGCGATTTTACCTTTGCGCCCAAATGTTTCATATCATTAACACCGTATTTAATCCAGCCAAGATCAAGATCGCCCGCACTCACTGGTTTTCCGACTTGTGCCAAAATGCATGGAAAGCAATAAAATTTATTTGTCGTCTCTAATCTACATAACCACGAACACTTCTCATACACGGCTTTATTGAATGTGCGTTTGTATATTCATTTTTGAGTTATTAACTAGCTCGATTTGCAGAATCGGCCGTCCAAGATTTTTCATGACAATTCGGTCCTCAAATGATAATGTGATATTAATTGTATTCAATATTTCTATTCATCTTCACTATTATAATCGTTCAAAACATTCACTTTGCAACCACTCGAAAAGTCGAAAAGCGCGATGGCGAAAAACATCTGACTATTGAGAATGGGGAAGCGCACAACATATGACGTTATAAATGTGTTTAATCTCCGGATAACTAGTGAAGCGATGCATTGCTGTCTTTGTTTTTCGCATGCGATAGTAAAGAAAACAGTAGCGGCACAAATTTGTTTGAGCTCAAAGCACGTGTTCTTTAATCGATGCGCTTCGGCAACCCACGACCTATTTCGTTACAGCGAATGACATTATGGATGTTAGACTATAAATTTCGCAAGAAGCGTGATCATAGACCGAACACAGAAAATAAATTAATATAAAAACTGAAATTATTTTTTTCACTTCATTTGTTAACACGTGCCCTTATGGACCAACCGCCACTAGATTTAAGCAATTCCAGCTTTATTTACTATACTTTATAAAACGTGAAAATATTTCCTTTTGTATATTTTTTCATGCAGTTTCATCAAATATCGTTTATTATAACATATAACGAGAATTATCTGAAAAGATCTCTTGTTGGTGAAGAGATGGCGTTGTTTCAGACAGTGTGTGAACGATAGTGGCAGTGTTTCACGCAGAACACAACTATATTCATATTTCTTTCTTTGAAAGGTTGCTGATTAAGAGCGCGTCAGAGTATTTGATGAGAAAGGTAGTGAAATTTGCCTGTCATCAGGTTGATGCAAAAGTTCGTCCTTGTTTTTTGAGAAAAATTAAAGGAAAATTATATTTACTAAAAATTATATTTTTATTATAACCTTTCTCCATCTGTCCGGTAGCTTTTTAATTCCGCGCTCATGAAAGTTCTGGGTTTTTTCTCTAAAGAACTGATCAAGACGATTTTTCAAATCAATCAAACAAGTAAACTGTGTACCTTCTAAGTTGTTTTGAAGCGATTTAAATAAATGGTAAACAGAGGGTGCAAGGTCGGGAGAGTACGATAGATGGACCAAAACATCCAAATCAAGTTATAAAAGTTTGCGTCGGAAAGATACATGTGGTCTAATATTGTCTGGATAGAAATAAATATAATTTCTTTTGGCTAATTCAGTCTTCAGTCAAGTTTGGCTTCTAGTCGATTGTTCGCTTTAGCTCAGACGTAAACTGGCTTTTGCGCTGGTTGCAGGGGCGCCTCTGCACTTATACCACAATCTCTCACGCTTAACATTATTGTACACAATGGATTTTTATCTTCTGTCGTGATCCGCTTTAAAAATGGCCCGATTTCTTTGTTCTTCTATAGAGAATCATAAGCAGAAATTCGGTCTCTTAAATTTTTCTTCGTTAACTTATGCGGCATCCATACATCGACATTTCCATTGACAGTGTTGACTCATTGATTTTAAAAATTTCTCCAATCTCTCGGGTTATTCTATGCCGATCAATTTCAATTAGCGCTAATGTCTCGTTGCCATCAGCTTCCGCCGTTCACCCAGAACGTGGCACATTGCTAAGATTAAAATTATTTTCGCGAAATTTTCTGAACTACTTACGGCAGGTGGTCATTCATCAATGACACCCCCTGCGTACAACATAAATTCTAGCCTTTTCGGAAATTAAAAGTATATGTCGAAAATGCTTCTTATTTTCTCCCATTTTTTTAATGCTTAACACATTTTAAACTACGCAACCAAATGACACCGTTTTTCCCAAGTATTCGTTGATATTCTGCGAAACAACATAAAAACTTCACCCGTGTGAAGTAGATAAGATTTCGGCTTTACGATGTGATAGCATCTAGTGCCAAAACAGGACGAATCTTTGCGTCACCCAAATTTTAAGAACTTTTTGAGAGGCAAATTAACAAGCAGTATTTATAATGGGATAAAAGATGGTCTGAAGGACTGAGCTTCATATCTTCCTATAATTTAAACGCATTCGTAATTTTAAAATATCAACGTAGAAGTGTTAGAGCAGCATCTGTAATGGCAGTGGACGTCTACGCGGTGGAAGAAATTATTGAAATAGTTGGACTGGAAACATCTTCACAGAATGCGTATCGTACACTTTGAATTGAGAGTTGTCTATGGCAAAGTGTCAGCTAGAGGGGTTCTGCTCATTATCAATTGACAACAGGTACGTTTACGAATTTGTGCGACGATTTATCAACATGAATAAAATTTAGATTCATTATTATACATCGAAACCATATATACGATCTAAACAGTAGCGGCAGTGGTTTTCGTTCCACAAAAGTAAGCTTATTGCTACATCTTCAACTTCAGAAAATTTGTGGAAGAAAAAGTATTCTTCCGACTGATTATTTAAAAAAAATTTTTTTTTTCTCAGAAACTTGGAAAACCATCCATAACTACCTCCTGCCTACTAGCTCTAGTCATCCACCAGTTAATTATGTTCGATCTGCATTATCGTCTCTTTACCTTGTTTGATATCCTACTCTTTGCCATTTAAGTTCTGTACTAGAATATAGATATTATATCATAGACCTTGGTTATCCATCGTATTTCTTAATTTTTGATTCTATCTCTTAAGCTGATATTAAGCATAGATCGTTCCATTGCTCTCAGCATTACTCTTAGATAGTTGGCACTCTCCTTTGTCATTGATATGGTTTCTAAGATATAATTCACTACTGGCAATCTACACGTGTCAAATACTAGTGATATTGGCATATCATGGTTTCGGAGTATATGTTTTAATTTATCAAACGCTGTCCAAGATAGTCTTACTCTACGTTTTATCACAACTATCTCAATTTCTTTACCTACTTTCATTATATGTCCTAGATAAACATATTCCTCTGCGTTTTCCAAGATCATGTTGCCTATATATCTAAATAGTGTACGTTTAAATTCATTGGATTCATAATTCATTCATCAATCATAAGGATTTTTGAAATGTATGATAGGCCAAATCTACACAATTAAAGTTTTTTACAAATTAAAGCCAAACATTAATGAAGAGCATCCTAGATAAGTTAAGACGAAAATCAGTTTTATCTGGATAATGGATTACAATTGTGCTCTGTAAACTGTTGTTTCTATGACAATTAAATCTATTAAATATTATAACCCTTGATCATAACCCTGTCTGACTCTTGGATTTTGATCTATTTGTTTTTTTCTGACAACTTTTGCACGTATGTATATTTTTGTTTTGTTTGAAATGATAAAAAAGTCAAACAAAAATGTAACTCAATTACAAGATGGAATTAAAATATATCTACAAAAATAAATAAGTGTATATGTTTTTTAAATTGACAATATAGCAAAAAATTAGATATTTTTTATTGTCAAAAAAAGTAAAATAAATAATTACCAAAACTCATTAATAATGATGCTGTTACTTTGTATAAAATTATTTTCAATGATAGGATAGACGATGGAAATATCAAGGGTACATTGCATATTTGCACACTGCCACTATTAAAATTCAATGTTATATACAAATTTAGATTGAAACGAGGATAATTCTGAAATTAGTTATACAACTAAGCATCACCCATTTGTTTGTTTTTAACTTTTCAAGGCCTCAATAGTTTCATTATATTCGACATTTTCAAAATATGTACTCTTTTCAATAAGTTACAATATCCAATTAACGAATTAATGTTTCTTTAAACTATAGTATAGTTCTTTAAACTATATCTATCAGAAACACTACAATCTCGTATCAGGACTTTATTAGGCAATTCACTTTCTTTCGTGGAATATTATCCTATCAGAGAATATATCTATAAGCATTATTAATGTAATTAATGTAATGTTATAATATAAGTGATATAATGTAACTATATTATCTATAACTTATGCAATTTCAATATTGTAACACGTCGTTAGACCGTATATGTAAGTACATTCAAATATCATTTGTGACTCCAAACCGCAGATAGTCAAATCAGAATCTGCGATAGAAGCAGTCGAGTAGCTGTCCAGGTTGCCAGATTTATCTCCGAAAAATTATGTATGGGATTAAATTTGACAACTCTGGAACCATTGCTCTGACAACTAGCAACTTTAAATAAACTTTGGCATTATCTACAATGTCTCTACGTTTAAGATACCTTCCCAAATGAAGACATACATACATTACATGTATGTAATAACTGTGGTAGATCTATACATTGTTCATTGTTTGTATCAATGTGAGTGCATATCTTTTAGCTTATTGTTGCCCTACACAATACCGTTATGGTGTACATAAAAATTATAAAATTATTCCCATAAAGTATATATTTCATGATGTTGAATTTTTTGCCCACATTATATAGGGTGATTTTTTAGTGCGTCCGAACTTTGGATTAAAATATAACAACAACTAAATTAGATGCTTTTAAACTATTTATTATATGTGAAATAACATTCCATGGTATTAATGTTTTAAAACAATTTCGGACAAATAGTCACCGCGGCTATTTCTGATAAAGCGCATTCCGTCAATCAAATTTTCGACCACTTTTTCAAGCAATTGGGGACTTATATCCGCAATTGTCCGAATTATGTTGGCTTGCAAGGCGACAATAGTTGCTGGTTTATCGGCATAGACCGAATATTTAACATAACTCGAAAGAAAATAATCTAAAGGCGTTAAATCACATGACCCTGATGTCCAATTAACATGTTCGTTTTTCTAAATAATTTTCTCACCTAATTATTCCCTCAATAAATCGATTATTGCGTTGACTGTATGACATGTGGTACATCTGTCAATGTACTGTCAATAAACTGTTGCAGAATTGCATCGAACGCTTGTCGATGAGAATGCTCTTGGTAAATCGCAGTGCTTTGAGTGGTTCAAAAAAAATTCAAAAGTGGGGATTTTAACGTGAGAAATGGAGAATGTGGAAGATCAGCGAAAAAGTTTAAAGACAGCGAATTGCAAACATTGTTGGATGCGGATGACGCTCAAATACAACAACTCGCGGATCAATTGAGAAGCCGCCTCTATACGTTTGAAAGCCTTGGGAAAGATCCAGAAGATGGAAAAATGGGTTCCACATGAACTGAATGAAAGACCGAAGAAAAATCGAAAAACCACTTACGAAATGCTGCTTTCCAGATACAGAAGAATGTCATTTCTTCATCGAATTGTGACTGGCGATCAAAAGTGAATATATTTTGAGAATCCTAAGCGTTAAAGATCATGGGTAACTCCAGGCGAACCATCGATATCGACTGCAAGGCCAAATCACTATGAACGGAAGACAATACTTTTTGTTTGGTTGAGGACTGACGTAACTGTTAGTACTGAACCCATATGACAACAAATAATCTATTTGAATAAAGGTTTGCGTGAAAAATGACCAGAATATCAAAAAAGGCAACAAAAAGTGATTTTGCTTCATGATAATGCACAATCACGCATAGCAAAACTGGTTAAGGAAACGATTGAGGCATTTAGTTGGAAAATACTTTCGGATGCGGCTTACTCATCAGACTTGACTCCGTCCGATTATTACTTATTTGCATCGACGAGATACGCACTTCCTCAGCAGCACTTCACTTCTTACGAAAATATTCGAAAATTGCTCGGTGACTGGTTTGCCTTAAAAAAACAACAAAAAGCAAACAACGTGGCATCCACAAATTGTCAAACAAATGGGAAAAATGTATAGGTAGCGATGGGCAATACTTCAAATAAAATATTTTTCATTATTTTCATTACAATTAACGTGTATTCTCTATACAAAACTTCCGGTTTCATTTTTAAATAGAAAAAATGTTGTACTTTTCTATTAATTATATAAATTAAAACTCACCTGAGTATAAAAACAACAGGTAATTTATGTTAGAAGATACATGGTTTTTGTGCTGATATTCTAATTTGTTTTATTTACTTCAGTATTCGATCAACGAAATTACTTTTAGTGATTTACGCGATTATTATCTAGCTGTTATTAAAATTCTTTAAATGTTCATATCAGTTAAAAAGCTTTCCCGAGGATGGCTGGGAATAATTCCTTTATTATTAACAGATAAAGCTTAACCTACCTCACCACTATTAAGCTTAACTACACACACTTTCACTTCTCGTCACAGATTAGAATCATATACAAGAAGTTCTTTTTTCTTAAATCTGGAGATCAATGACACAACAACATTAAAGTGTCTACTCTTATGCTTAGCTGTGAGTTCATAGGTACCAAACGACTCTTTGTTTGAATTTACATTAGCTTGTTTAAAATCTTAGAAAAGTTTACCGGCTTTTCTACGAGTTCCTGACTGAAAGCTGTATTCGATAAAAAGTTTCTCTCCATCTCCATGAGAGATCATTAAGTCAACATTTTCAGTTCTAAATTTGAATTTGAATTTTTCGATTTAAGGTCGTATCAGCAAGTGAGATTATCTAGCAGCCCATAAGGGTCAGTGCGGTGAGAGTGAGCAATGTGATGATAAAATCAAGGATATGTTAAATACCTATAGCATACCTAGGTTCGAGCCCTACCGAAGACCTTGAGTAAACATATACCTGAATAGGCAACAGGGGAGTGGAATAATGGAGAAGTATGAGGTGCAAATAAAGAAATAGAAAGTAGTTGAAAGTAAATGATAGAGGACTAGCACATTTATGAGTGAAGTAAATGACATAGAGATACAAGAACGAACTAGCACATTTATGAGTAAAGTAAATAATATGTAGATAAAAAGGTTTATACATACTGGTATATATGTATGTAAATATGATACCGGAATTTTTGTATAGAAAATACACGTTTATTGTATGAAAATCATAAAAAATATTTTATTCGAAGTATTGCCCATCGCTAGCTATATATTTTGCCCATCTGTCTGACAATTTGTGGATGCCACGCCTAAAAAACTGTTGTTCTGTTGAGGCAAACCAGTCATCGAACCATTTTCGTACATTTTCGTAAGAAGTTAAGTGCTGTCATTCGTGTGCTGTCCGTCCGATACGTGTTCCATCGATGCAAATAAGTAGCAATTGGACGGAGCCAAGTCTGATGAGTAAGCCACATGCGAAAGTATTTCCTAAATATACGCATCCATGGTTTCCTTGACCAGTTTTGCTGTATGTGATGGTGCATTATCATGAAGCAAAATCACTTTGTGTTTCCTTTTTTGATATTCAGGTAATTTTTTACGCAAAGCTTTTAGCATCAATGGTTTCGCCAGGTTTCAGCATCTCATAATAAACCATTGCCTTCCGTTCATAGTCGATGTCGAAGGTGCGCCTGATTAGGATTCTCAAAATATATCCACCTTTCATCGCCAGTTTAATTCGATGGAGAAATGACTTTCTTTTGTACCTGGCGAGCAACATTTTGTAAGTGGTTTTTCGGTTTTTCATCGTTCATTCAGTTCATGTGGAACCCATTTTCCCATCTTCTGGATCTTTTCCATTGCTTTCAAACGTATAGAGACAGCTTTTCATGTCACATTTAATTAATCCACGAGTTGTTGTTGCGTTTGAGCGGCATCCTTATATTCTTCACAAAATTCGACATATTCAACGCTATTACAAACTATACTGTTGTATGAAACTTGTATTGTTTGAGATGTTAACAAGGAAATGGCGCGAATGACGCGGTTTGACAGTAAACTAATTGCAGCTGGGGCCATTTATGGGTAAATTCCTGTCTCATATTTACAGACTTGGTACAAGGAATATGGAAAAAAGAGGATATAAACATATTACAATGAAATATAGACAAACCATCATGTTAACATGTAAACTATTAGTGCAGAAAATAAGGAGGAAAATTATAAAAGAGCATGTGTTAGGAGTGGAAATTTAACATTAACTGATACATTAAAGGTACGCAAATGTATAGTAATGAACTGGTACATTAAAGGTAGACTGGTAATAGGCAAACGTTTTAAAGAGATATGGCTTTGAAATATTAGTATTAGTGAGAGAGGCTATATTAATGGGAGGAAGGAAGATCAAGACCTAGGGGAAGATCTATGCTGAGATGGTAGGAGGGTGTGAGGAAGCACCTACAATAGATGGGAATAACGGAATAGAAACGAAGAGCGAGAGACAGAATGGAGTGGGCAAGGATAACGGAGGAGGCAGTAAAACATTGAAGCAAATGGCTATATTCTCTATAACTCTACTATAGAGGTTATGGAAATGGGTGGCTCCATTTCCCGGAACCGCTCTATCTAAAAAACATATACCTAGGAGCCCCTAGGTGGAGACAAAAGCCCTTGATGGGCTGCCAAGCCATAGAGAAGAGGAAGACATTTTTAACAAGCTGCTTACTTCTTAACAAGCTGGGTGTAGAAATATTCAGAGGCCAAGCAAATATATGAAAAGCTGGTACAACTACAAATATATTGAAACCACAATACACTGAAGGATAGAAAAAGAAATACCTTTCTAGTTGTCAACTAGAAAGGAATTTAACGTAGAGGATACAGTAAAGAGCGAACTAATACACAGTAATAGCATAGAGCGAACATATATTAGCAACGATCTACAAACGAATAGTAAAAATCGCTCTGGTAAGCAAGCAAGCAGCTAGAAAAAAAAAAAGATTTTGGATTAAATGGAAAAGAGAAGGAAGAAATAGTGTTTCCTATCTCATTATTACAAAACTGTATACATTTTCCAAAGTCAACGTCGGCCACATACGTATTTATTGCATGCAATACAGTGCATAAAATCATACCAAGCATTACGCAAAAAACATTTAGAATTGACAATGGTGGGTTAAACATACTGTATACACTGAAAAAATGATCATAATTTTCAAAAATTTAACCAAATATGGTAATTGCTAACGTATTATCAATTTCAACTAGCTCGAAATAAAAATTTAAATCAATACACGTTTTCCTTGAATTGTGAAGTGAATTTAATTATTTATTTTACTTTTATTCACGTGCTTTTAGGTCGTCGAATCCGAATACAGCCAATTAATTCTAAAGAAGAAAAATAAAACACTGTTATTTTAATGTTAGTCTATTTAAATCATCAAATCAAGGATTCTTTGTAATGCATATTAACGTCGTCTAAAATGAGCTTGAATATTTGCAAGTAATGTTTTAATTTAATTATTTAATTGGTTGTTTAACTAATGTTTACGTTCCTTGTTTTCAATATTACGAGAACTTAAAACGGAAATTCAGAAACAGAATTGCACTTTTTTTTGCTCGATTATGTTAAATTAACAAAACAACCAAGTTATATGTAAACAATAAAAAAACTATGATAGGTAAGTAGCATATTCAGTACTATCCAAATTGAATAATCAAACAATTGAACTCATAATATCATTTTTAAATGCAAATCACATTAATTTGTAAAAAGAAAAGGAGGAAAAAAACAGAAAGGGCCAATAAACCTTGTAACAACTTGAATTAAGATTAGCTTAGTTCGATCAAGCTGCATCCTTTCACATGATGATAAATCAAGTTTACCCTTTGTCTAACCCTAGATATAAGTGTAAAAGTTTAAACTTTGTTTGTATTGTAATACTAACTAAGCCATTCAAGCCAACAACTCCATGATTATCTAAATAGTTTTTATTGGAAAGTAAAGTTCGTTCAACACGCTATGAAGTTTTAGGAGTTATCTGTCGCCTATCTAGAACTTCTGAAGTTTGAGCTGGCAAATTGCCTTACAGCAACGCCATACGCTTAGAAGAAGAAGAAGAAGAAGTAGCATATAATATGTTAGTTCAATTTAAATATTTATGATTCACTCCTGCATAATATTGGATTGTATTTAAGTGTATTATTTCATGGATGCCCAAATATTATCGAATTACTTCGGTCATTCCGGAACATCAGAATAATCCAAAGTTTATTTTGATCTTTGACAGCCGAATCAAAAGTATCGTAATATGGTAATAATGATTATAAGGTTGTCAAACACGAAAACTGTAGATTGTTGTAGGCCTAAAATAAAGTACACTGAATAAGAGCCCAGAATAACCCCACATCATCAATACAAACACACACACACACAGACACACACAGACACACACAGATACACACAGATACACACACAGACACACTCACAGACACACACACACACAGACACACACAGACACATACATACAGACACACACATACACACACACAGACACACACAGACACACACACACACACACACAGACACACACACACTCACACACACATACACCTACACACACAGACATATACACACACACAGACACACACACACACACAGCCATTGTCAAAGTTGAGTCACTTATGTTAACAAGTTGTAGAACTCGTAAAAATAATTAATCTTACCAGAAATTATTACAGTAAAAGTTGCAAAATAAAGAAGTTATTAACAGTTAAAAAATTTGAAAATAGACCTAACTTTTTGATATTCTCGACCACTGCGTTGTAGAACTCGCAAAGAAAAGTCAATTTAGCAAAAATCATTTACTCCATTTCTTGTAAATGTGAGCTCGTCGGTGGCCAAAATAAATTTGGTAAAATTTTCATTACTATTGTACTGATTTAAAAGTCACTAACAATATTCAGCTCTTCTAGGATAATCTTCGGGTTGTAACGCTTGTACTTGTTGATAATGATAGGGATAAAAGTGTTCTTGTCTAATAGTCTTCCACATTTTACTATGAGCTGCTATAGACCTAATGCTCATTGTTAGCTCATTTTCGACAATTTCTAAAATTTCTTCCTCAATTTGTATCATTTCGCGTGGAGGTGGTCCTTCAGCATGACCTCCTCTTTGTGCCTTTGAATACCCTGTGTCGCGAACTCTTATAACTAAATTTACAAACACCCGCGGAGCCGGATGATTTCTTAAAGGAAACCTTTCGGCGTATAAACAATATGCGCCGGCTACATTTTGTTGGCACTCTCCGTAAGTTAATATTATGTCCTCTAGTTCATTATATTCGTAAATGTGTGGCAATTTAACCGCAGAAAGGATTAAAAAATTAAACACGCACTATTAAGGAATTATTAGCAATGGTTAAATCGAACGTCGCACTCAAAAGAAATATCGTACAAGAATACAAAAAAATAGTCATACCCAGTGTCAGCAGTAAATAAATACTTTATATATATATATATATATATATATATATATATATATATATATATATATATATATATATATGTTATATATATATGTTATATATATATATATATATATATATATATATATATATATACAAACATACATATATATATATATATATATATATATATATAATATATATATATATATATATATATATATATATATATATATATATATATATATATATATATATATATATATATATATATATATATATATATATATATATATATATATATATATATATATATATGTATTGGGTTTTTTCCGGGAGTATATCCGGTTGTCGAGTTGGTCCCTATCGGGAGCTTGCAGACGTTTCGCCAAAATCTCATTTGGCATCTTCGGTGTTTACTTAGGTTCGGTACTTACCTAGGTACCTCGCGACAATAAGCATCAATACATTACATATTGGAAAAAAAACCAGTACATGTTTTTCCATCCGTGAAACGGTACGCACAAACATATATATATATATATATATATATATATATATATATATATATATATATATAAATATATATATGCTAGACTATTAGTCCGGGAGTACATCCGATCGTTTGTGTCCCGTTTGTTGGGAACGTGCAGACGTTTCGCCAAGGTCACACTTGGCATTCTCAATGCTTATCTGAAGAAGTCTTCAGACTTATTGCGGTTAGATAATTAGCAACCCTCGTATTATACGTGTTATTCCCTGAAAGCTTTGAGAACAAATATGTTAAAATTATTTGAATATACCGGGAGCCCTATATAAAGCGAACCGGAATAATTATAGAACGAAATAAATTTAATGGTAACTATGAAGAGAAACTTGATAATGTTTTTCTTGATAACGTTTTACATGATTGTTTTGAACCAAATTACGAACCTTACGTAACCTAACAGAAATAAGTCAGTGGGTGTTAAATTGGATGATTTTGCTGATTTTGCTTGACAAGGTAAGAATCACCTTTTGGAAACATGTTCTTTAAAATGTTATGGCACCTGGAATATAGATATAGCGGATGGAACAGTAAATCGCTTTATAATTTACGTGCTATGCGTCACAACTTTTTGCGACATCAACTTACGGATAAAACATAGTGAAATATATCGATCTTGATCTTTTAAAAAGGGTGTGTACTTAAAAAGCAAGCTAGCTCCGTGTTTGTAGCTTAAGTAAAATCAAAGTAACCTATACTTTTCAAATCAACATATATATTTTCAATAAGGTCTTCAGTAAGTTTAGAATAATTTGTCAGACGCTACTCTCCGTAAAATATCGATAGACAATGTGTATCGCCGAGGAAATATTTGAAGGCTTGGAAACAAATGGAAGTCGGAAGGTATTAATTCTGTAAATATTGTTGATGTTCAAACAATTTGTAGTTCAAAACACTCAGTTTGGCCGTCACCGAAACTCCTTTTTCGCCAGATACCTTGCCAAGGTAAAATATACTATTTCTTTGTGCAAATCGCGGTTTTTTCATGAATTCTATATTCTATTTTACCCAAAAGACTTGCATTGTATGCGCCGGTTATTGGTTTATATTTCCAAGTGAATGAAGCATTTAAATTTATTCTGCATCACAAAAGGTGGATGGAACCGATTTTGCCCTTTTTTAGCATAGTTAGAACGATATAAAAAGTCGGCTTTAACAAAACACCATGAAAACAAATACACCATCCATCTTAACCATAGTGATTTTCATATATACAGCAAAACTTCTGTTGGGCGGGCCCTTACGAGACCCAGAAAAAGTGTCCATTTAAGGGAGTTGTTCGTCCAATAGAGATAAAGCATAAGAGTACATTTAATAATAAATATATATTATTTCTTAGAAAGAAATATTCTAACTGAGTTATTCATCGAGTTTTCTTGGCAATTAAAATATCTTTAGATATCAAATCCAAAGCTGGCAGATCGCTACGTGCAGCACTAAAACGTTTTAATTCGTTACATTAACTGTCTGTTAATTCTCTGTCTCGTCTGTGTCACATTAATTGTCTGTTAATATGTATCAATAACCTCTTCTTTCTGAGTGTGTTCATTATGTATTCCATCAGACACTGTTTCTTGCATCAGAACCTTCAGACATACCCAGTCATCACTTTCTGCTAATATTAAATTACTGTCTACAGTGAAAAAATCCTCGATTCTGCAATCAGACCGAAATCATCAATAGTTTTCCAAAAGTGACAACGAGAGGACGTCTTTTGCATCTGAATCTTCTGTGTTTGGTGTTGGATCTTCAGAGTTATATATGTAATTCTAGATTTGGAAAAACAATTTTGAATTGAATTCTTTGATACTCGGTCCTATGCATTTTTAATTAGATAAATTGCACTCAAAACGTTTATTTCATTTAAGAGTTCTTGAGCTGATTCGGCAGTATTAATGGTTAATAAAAGATTTTTAACAATAAATGTTCTATAAAAAACTTTAAACTATAATAGCTTAAAATGTTATGTTCGATAAAAGCTTATAATACTCTGGTCTAGAGGTTACAACACAAACATGGGGGTATTGGGGGTAAAAAAATCAATTTAATATTTTCTATTTTTTTGTCTTTTGGTCGTGAACACGCGTTGTTTTTTGCTTCTCACGTTTCAACTTTCGATCAAATTTTACCAATCATTCTATCATTAGTTCCCTAGTCATCCATGCTTTTATATTCCATCTCTAAGTAACAGGTAAATCATTCAGATTGATGTGTTTTAAATGCTTTGGCTTTGCGGTTCTTCCAATTACTAACGGTTTTTCTTTTTCTCTGTTCATGTTTACACAAACAATATTGTAAGCCTTTCTTTCGACAGTGCTTTTCTTCCCGTTTTATCTAGTTGTACGCGTGTTGCCAATTAAAGTATTGTTGTCGACTCCATTCAAGAGAGGGATTAACCGTTGATCGGAGTGGGTTCGCCTGTCCGTGTCCGTTCGAGGCAGTATCCGGGCATTAGAGGTATGAATGAATAAGAAATTAATATGATGAAGTCGGAACCGACAGAAAGTGTTTACTCAAGAGAGTTGTCCGCCTATTAGAGGTGTCCATAAGAGGAGGTTCCACTGTAATTCCTGAGTTAAAATAGTAGAAACAGATTCATATACGGACGATGCTATTTCATAAGCCTTTAACAGTCTGTTCTCTAAAATCGTATCAAACATTTAATAATACTTTCTTGCATTGGAATAGTTTTTAATCATCCGTTGCGGACTTTATTGTAGACCTCGGCATGGTTATGTTAAAATGTAAAAACTTTGAACAAGTTTGAAGAGGTGCAAAAGAAAGAATAGACTGCCCGAATATATTGACCATCTTGGTATGGACTTTATAACCGGACAGACCTTTTTGAAGCACATAATACATAATAGTAACATTTTTTAATTAAAAACACAAAGCACCTCTACTACTATATCTCTGTTAACATGATTGAATTCAAAACAAAATTTTATAAACCTTTATAAGAAGATTTGTTATTTCCATAACAAAATAAATTACATGAAAAACCGTTTTCACTTTCAGTTCAAGTTTTAGGCTATCGTTAGCTATTACTTTTTTCCATCTTTCTGTCAAAAAATAGATTCCGCCCCAAAACAACTTTTCTTGGTGTTGTTCTGAAAGTCCGCGTTGTATCGATCGAAATAAGTAGTAGTCCGAAGGGGCCAGTGAATAAGAGTAAGGTAGGATGTCCCATTTAACGTTTTGCAAAGATTTTTTTAAAGATTTTGCAACATGAGGCCGAGCATTGCCATGTTAAAAAATTACTTTATCGTGTCTTTGGATGTATTTTGGTCATTTTTCCTTCAATGCTCGTTCAATTTTATCAATTGTTGTCGCTATCGATGGCCACTAATCGTTTCACCAGGTTACAGCAGTTTATAATATCCAGCTCCCCTACTATCCCATCAAATACACAGCAAATCCTTCTTTCCTTGTATATTGCCCACTGGTTGTGATGAGTCGGCCTGGGTCTATGATTTTTTGCGCTTTGGGTTGTCAATATAGATCCACTTTTTATGACCTGTTACAACTCGATGTAAAATACCTTTTTTTTCTATCTGACAAGCAAAATTTCACAAGTGGTTTTTCGCCTTTTTTTGTCTCCTTCCTTCAATTCATATTGAACCCATTTTCATTCCTTCTGGGTCTTTCCCAATGCGTGTAGATGTTCGGAAATGGCGAATTGGGCAAAATTTAATGCTTCAGCAAATTGTTTTAACGCATGAGTTAAGTTTTCATCCAATAACGCCTGCAAATCTGCATTTTGAAACTTTTTCGGTTGTCCTGGATGCTACTTGTCTTTTACATTAAAATCAACACTTTTAAACCGTTTAAACCATTGTTCACATGCTTTTTGGGTTAGAGCATGTTCACCATAAGCTTTAACCAAAAATAATTTTCAGCAACCATTTTCTTCATAGGAAAGAAAGTTATTAAACATAATTCGACATATTCAAAGCTATGAAAATCTAAAATCTAAATCTGTGCTTTTTGCACAATGACATTTAATAATAAATTGGCTCTTGATGGTGTATGTTTGCTCTCCAAAACGCCATAGACGTCATTAGTCTACACCAACAAATGTGTTTGTAACGCTATCTTTTAGGAAAATCGACATTATTAACCGAAACACAATATATATATATATATATATATATATATATATATATATATATATATATATATATATATATATATATATATATATATATATATATATATATATATATATATCATGTACATACATATGTACATCCGATCGTTTTTGTTCCGTTTGTTGGGAACGTGCAGACGTTTCGCCAAGGTCACATTTGGCATTCTCAATGCAGTCTTTAGACAAGTATTGAAAATGTCAAGTGTGATCTTGGTCACACAAACGATTGGATGTACTCTCGGACTAATAGTATTATGTATTCTTCCATCCGTGAAACATTACGAACTAACATAAATGTGTTGGCAAATGTTAGTTATTAAAAAGACACAGGGTGTTGAAAGTGAAACTAAATTTTCGAAAAACTGAGATAATTTAAAAACGGTTGAAAATATTAGGTTCAAAATGGGATAGTTAGATTTTCACAGGTGATAAATCCGAATATGGTACTAGCTTAAGCCTAGATCCTTGCTTGCTGCCTACTTTGTGAGGAATTAACTAAGTTATAATCCCCACGTAAAAAAGATACTCTTGGCCAATATCGATATATCACGCCGTTTGCGAGATATTCGTGTTCGAATTTTCCATTGCATATCTTGTTGATGGCTAAAAAATCTGTAATTCACAAGGTGTGCCTTGAATATGAGAAAGTAAAACATTAAGATGTCAAAAGTACAACCGACCTTATTTAAAAGAACAGTTTTTTGAAATTTACATTAATAGGTGTTGAAAGTGTCCACCGTTGACCTCAATACACTTTCGCAGGCTCTTTGTTAATGGACGCCTCACATTTGAGAATATTTTCTTCATTTCTAATAACATTGGCCGCTTGTTGAATATTTTGTAAAAGTTTGTCTCGTGTATTGATTTCATCATAGTAAACTAAAGACTTCATATGACCCGACAAATAAAAGTCTACCGGATTAATATCTGGGCTACGAGGTGGCCAAGGAAACTTACCACCGCACCAAATCCATCGATGTGGAAAATGTTGATTCAAATGATTTCGCACAGTAACAGTAAAATGCGGTGGTGCCACATCTTGCATGAACCACAAGTCTTGTTTTAAGTTTAGAGGCATAAAGTCCGAAAGGTCTAATAAATCATTTTCTAAGAACTGCACATTGCAGAAACTCAAATGGGCCGATTGAAAAATTGTCGAAATGCCGTACCAAATGTTAATTGAAAATTCGTGATGGAAATGTTGCTCTCTTGGTAAGTGTGGATTTTCCAGAGCGTGGTAATAATTATTTCGCGACTAGTAAAAGTTGCCTCGTCAGTAAACAATATCTTTTTAAGGAACATTCGGTAGTTTTTTTATGTAGCAGTTTTGACAAAATTCTGACCTAGCCAGCAAAATCGACTGGCAAAAAATTTTGGATAGTCAGTCAATGGTAGGGAAGGAATTTTTACGTACGGAGAACTCGTGAAACGCTAAATTTGCAAAATATACCTAAAAATTGCCTGTAAATGACTCCAAACGCCTAGTGCTTAGTTCAGGATTTTCCGCGATACTAACCAAAATGTCCTCTTCTTGTTCTACCATTATACATTTTGGTCGTCCACTAGTATTGTTGTAATAAAACGAAACTGTTTCTCCTAACTGATTTAAAATTCTTTGAAAAATGTGTCGATCTGGAATGATTAAAGTTGGGTAAAGCTCTTCATATCTTCTAACTACAGCGCGACTATTGTAATTTACTTGTGCATAAACGTAGAGCATATCCCTTAAATTACGGTTAGGAAACTGATCAGTTCTGGCATTTTTTACAATTTGTTTGTTTTCTATTTCTCCTATTAAACGTAGATGGAAACAAGTTTGTCCAATGTTGAGTTGGTATTAAAATTATTTAATACCAACTCAACATTGGAGAAATTTGTTTCCATCTACGTTTAATAGGAGAAATAGAAAACAATGACAGTTTTCATCGAATCGTAATAATTTGTACACAACATTTAAGGAACACTTTGTGAATTGTATATATTTCCGCCATAGACAAGATGTGCAATGGAATATTCGAACAAGAATATCTCGCAAACGACCTTTAATATCGATATTGACCAAGGATACCTTTTTTACGTGGAAATTAGGACTCTTCTCTATTTTGAAGTCAAAATATTCCCAGCTTTATAGAGTAAAAATATATCAGCGGGTTAATTCATCACAAAGTAAGTCGCAAGCGCCCTCTAGGAACTGGGCTCAAGCTAGTACGAAATTCGGATTTGTCGCCTTTGAAAACCCAACTTCTCCGATTTTCAACCTAATATGTTAAAATAACCGTTTTTAAATTGTCTCTATGTTTTAATTGTCTAAATTGTCAATTTTTTGAAAATTTAATTTCACTTTTAACATTTTTTATTTTTTTAATGACTAACATTTGCCAACACATTTATTGACTAAATCCTCTTATTTTGACCTATACTATCACCAGTTGCTCTACGGCGGAAAACTTATGGAACACCCTATATATATATATATATATATATATATATATATATATATATATATATATCATCATCATCATCATCATCATCATCATCATCATCATCATCAGCCCGTACCGATCCACTGCAGGATGAAGGCCTCTTCAGCATGCTTCCAACCTTCACGGTCCTGGGCTTTCCTTTGCCACTCGGGTCCAATATATTTAACGATGTCATCAATCCATCGTGTTTTCGGTTTTCTTCGCGGACGTTTGCGATTAAGCGGTATTCACTCCAGGATTGCCTTGGTCCATCTGTCGTCCCATCGCCTCGCTATATGGCCTGCCCATCTCCATTTCAATTGTTTTACTCTTCCAATGATGTCACAGACTTTTGTTTGTTCCCTGATCCATGCGCAGGACTTTCTGTCTCGTCTTGTAATGCCAAGCATACATCTTTCCATTCCCCTCTGTGCCACCCGAAGTTTTTGAATTGATTGCGATGTGAGTGTCCAGGTTTCACTTCCGTATGTCATAACGGGTAGAACGCAATGATCGAATACTTTTCTTTTCAGGCAAAGTGGGATTCTGGTCTTAAACACTATGTTGAGCTTACCAAATGCCTGCCAGCCACATTTAACACGCCGTTCCACCTCCCGGGCGGTATTTCCCTCCATTGAAATCCTCTGCCCAAGATATATAAAGCTGTCCACAATCTCTAAATCCCTTCCTAAAACTGAAATTCTTCTGTCCTGAGCGAAGTTATTGAACATAACCTGACTCTTTTTCAGGTTTATTTTCAAGCCAAATGGTTCGCCAGCCCTTTGCAATTCGTATGCGTCTTTGCAGCTCCTCTGGGACTTGTGAAATGAGAATAATATGATCTGCAAATCTAAGATGGTTTAAGTTTGCACCATTGGTCTTTACACCATCCTGTTCCCGATCCAGTTTACGGAATACTTCTTCAAGGCCAGCCGAGAAAAGAATAGGCGATATTGCGTCACCCTGCCGTACACGTCGTTCTATATTAATTCCCACTTCAAGATCATCAAGGTGAATTATAGCTGTAGCTCCATCATATATCGATTCTAATAGGTTTACATAGGCTCTCTCTACACCTTGGCTAAGCAGTGCATCCATTATCGCATGCTTTGAGATGGAATCAAATGCTTTTTCGTAGTCGATAAAAGCCAAGCACATGGCTTTTGTATTCATGTATTCATTTTGTGGCATGGTGTATTCGTTGTGCCTTTCTATGACCTGCTGGACAACCTGGATGTGATTTATTATACTGAATCCACTTCTGAATCCTGCTTGTTCTGTTGGTTGTGCGTCATTCAGTTTTTTTAATATTCTTTTAGAAATTATCTTAGTGAAAGCTTTGTACATCACTGATAGGAGGCTTATTGGACGGTAGTTCTTTAAATCTTCCTGTGCTCCTTTTTTGTGTAAAAGGATCACTTCTGCATTTTTCCATAAGTCAGGTACTTTTTGTTCTTTGAGGCATTTTGAGTATAATTTTGCCAGTGTTTTATGTAACGTCCGACCACCAGCTTTTAGCATTTCGACAGTTACACTATCCTTTCCTGGAGCCTTGCCGTTCTTCATCAATTCTATAGCATTTGTTACTTCCTCCACTAGGATATCTGGTATTATATATTGTTCTTCCGTGGGTATTGCTGTCCCTGACTGGCTCTGATCTTCATATAGCTGGGAATAAAACCTTCTGACAATCTCTAACATTTGGGTACGTGTCCTGCACACTGTGCCATCCTCACGCTTTAAAGCATATATTTGCGTTCTTTTGTTTCTCAGCTTCTGTTTAACTTTGTTAATTCCTTTGTTTTCTTTCAGGGTTCTTTGTACTAGCTGCATATTGAATCAGCGCGTGTCCTCTCTGATACGTTTTCTTATAGTTTTGCAGAGCTCAGTGTACTCGACCCCGCCAAATGGACTACCTGCATTTCTCATTGCTCGCCGTTTCTTCATTAAATCAATGGTCTCACTGGAGATTTTTGTTTGTTTGAGACATTTTTCTTCTGGTGCTATTGAAGCAGCCGTTTGAAGTACATTGTTGGCGATTTCTTCATATTGAACTGATATTTCCCCCTCCTCTGGATCTTGTAACGCAGCAAACCGGTTTGACAAAGCACTCTCAAAATCGCTTCCTCTCTCCAGGATTTTCCCAGAATCCACTTTGCCCTTCTTTGATCTTACTACTCTTTCGCGCTCTCTTCGACAGTCAATCCGAACCCTTGCTCGTACCATTCCGTGGTCATTTCCAACATTGAAATTGTTAAGGACAGTACAATTGGTAAATATTGTTATATCGTTGGTCATGATGTAGTCAATTTCACTTGTGAGACCAGATGGACTTTTTCATGTCCATTTTCTGCTGATATTTTTCTTATAGAATGAATTCATAATATATAGTTCTTGTCCTTCAGCAAAATCAACTAATCTGTCACCTTTATTGTCTCGCTCACCACTTCCATATGGGCCAGTTGCATTTTCATCTGTTCTTGTTGTTCCAATTCTGGCATTAAAATCACCCATCAGGATTTTGTACCTACATTTCTCCTTGTATAAAAGCTGGGCCACATCATCATAAAATTTCTCAATTTCCTCATCTTTATGGCTTATAGTTGGTGCATAAGCTTGGACGATTTGAAGCCTAAACTTTTTATTCAGCTGAATGACGCATTGGGCTAATCGGTCGGATGTACTTTCAAATTTTACCACACTGTCCTTCAGCTTTCGATTGATGAGGAATCCAATTCCGCCACATAGGCCATTTTCCGTACCTCGAGTGTAGAGTACGTGTCCAGTTCGTTCTAGTTTGATTAACTCTTCACCCTTCCTTCGTGTTTCACAGAGCCCAATAATATCCCAATGTATGTTGTCAAGTTCGATTAACAGTTCTTGCAATCGGGCCTCTGTTTTCATAGTCCGTATATTTAACGTTGCAATGTCAAAAGTCCAATGGCAGCCTGATCTAACCCGGTGATTCTTAGCACCCTCTGCCTATATATATATATATATATATATATATATATATATATATATATATATATATATATATATATATATATATATATATATATATATATATATATAGTTAGTTTTGATTGTTAGTTTGGTTGTTTAGTATATATATTGTTGTTGATATATATATTGTTGTATGTTGTATTGGTATATGTATTGCTGATATATATATTGTTTATATATATATTGTTGTTTAGTATATATAGTTAGGTTGTTTTGACGCATAAAATAAATAAATATTAAAATGTTAGTTTAGCGTATAATTAATGCAGATTTACAAGTCCGCCCTTACAGTAAATGTTCAAAATATACACCACCTACATCCTGACAGTAAAAAATCCTATTGTTAAACTCTTGTTACACTCATTCAAATGTTTCAGCGGAAATTGCTCTACACTCCTCAATAATTCGTTGTCTTAAAACGTCTATACTACCAGGTGTTGTAGCATATACTTTAGATTTAAGGTACTCCTACAGAAAAAAATCCAAAGGTGTAAGCTCCGGTGACTACACCGGCCATTCTATCGAACCTCGTCGCTCAGTTCATCTACCAGCATATCCCTGATCCAAATAATGTCTTACTGCACAATAGCGTGAAGGAGCTCTGTTTCAAAGTTATCAAATTCATCTGAATTGTCTTCCAGAAGTTCGAGAATTAGAGGCTCAATCGCGGTCTCTTACGCTTTACTCTTACGCTTATCTCCTTACGCTTTACTGGTTGTTAAGTTGCTATTTAAAAATATAGATCCAACTATGTGGTTTTCCAGAATTCCTGCCCAGGCATTTACTTTTTCTGGAAATTGTGTATGTTTCTCACTAAACACGTGAGGATTTGTATCACTCCACTACTTTACATTTTTAGTGTTCACATTTCAATGGAGGTAGAAACTACTTTCGCCAATAAAGCAAATTCTTTTTAAATAATCTGGCGTTTCATCAATTCTAGTGGTCATATTTTCACAGAATTGCAGTCTTCGGTCGGGGTCGTCATCTGAAAGTTGATGCACCATTTGAGAATTATAGTGCTTTTTTTTTCAACACCTGGTGCATCGTCCTTTGACTGACTTCACAACCACATGCAACTTGGATTGTAGAACAAGTAGGGTTTACTACCATTTCTGCAATTATGTTATTTTTTTTGTCATTAGACAAAAAGAGATTTGGTCTGCCAGATCATTTTGCATCTTTAACACTGTTGTTTCAAATTTATGAAGAAGCTCCATCAAAAAGTCATCGATATAGGGCGATCGGCATAAAGATAGTTCCTACCTTGTCTTCTAAATTACGTAACTTTGTATTTATTTAGAAACTCAAACGTTTCATGCAAAAAGATTTCAAGTCAATATTCAAAAATTAAAAACATGTAAAAGCAGAAAAACTAAAATAAGTTGGACAATTACAGAAAAATCAACTTTTTTCAATTCTTCTATTGGAACCTTTGGTGTGAAATACTAAACTTGAAGAGATTTACCACTAAACACCAAATCAATCACTCTCCGATGGTTAAATTATCTCCTGATGATGCTAACATGGTTAGCGAAACGTGCGTCTAGCAATAAAAAAAAAGTGATTTGGTGTTTAGTGGTAAATCTCTTCAAGTTTAGTCAACTTTTTTGACAATTGTTCAGAGGCGAACTGGTGAATTTGTATTAATTATACGCTAAACTGAAATTTTAGTACTTATTTATTTTATGCATTAAAATTATCTTGAACCCTAACAAAATTAGTATAGTTGAATAGGTCTCTTAAATACCTTTCAAACGAGGTGTCACTTTCCATAGGATCTTACTGAAAATTATTCGTCACAATGGCACTGTGGCGCCATCTATGACGTCATCAGCTATCACTAGAAAATGAGTTTACGTCCAGTTATTTTCATATTCCAAATTTGATTAGGTTAAGTATAACCGTTCAAAAGATAAAAGGGGGGAGGAGACTTTTGGCTAGTATTGTATATATATATATATATATATATATATATATATATATATATATATATATATATATATATATATATATATATATATATATGGATATATATGGCATGGATCAGGGAACAAACAAAAGTCTGTGACATCATTGGAAGAGTAAAACAGTTGAAATGGAGATGGGCAGGCCATATAGCGAGGCGATGGGACGACAGATGGACCAAGGCAATCCTGGAGTGGATACCGCTTGATCGCAAACGTCCGCGAAGAAGACCGAAAGCACGATGGACTGATGACATCGTTAAGTATATTGGACCCGAGTGGCAGAGGAAAGCCCAGGACCGTGAAGGTTGGAAGCATGCTGAAGAGGCCTTCATCCTGCAGTGGATCGATACGGGCTGATGATGATGATGATGATGATATATATATATATATATATATATATATATATATATATATATATATATATATATATATAAATATATATATATATATATATATATATATATATATATATATATATATATATATATATATATATATATATATATATATAAATATATATATATATATATATATATATATATATATATATATATATATATATATATATATATATATATATATATATATATATATATATATATATATATATATATATATATATATATATATATATATATATATATATAGAACACATAAAAATAGTATGACAAGCTCCTATACAGTTTTTTCCCTACGGCCCCCCCTACGGAGATGTGTTCATAACGGACGCCCTGGAAGTCGTTTATATTTAAATAACATTTAAAGTACTAGGTGTAATTTAATATTTTTTTAATATGATGGTTACTGGGTAAGTCTCCTTAAAATTAACCCTTTTAATCACATTGGGCTTATTTAGTTTCACAGGGATGGACTAGCCCTAGCACAGTAATGCTATTTTTTACACCCTGCTCTATAAAGGCACCACAATAATATTTTCGGACAACTTAAACCTCAAACTAAAAAAAAGTTCTTTTGATCGACATCGATAAAATCAGCTGTTTACGAAAAAAAATGTTTTCTTCAATAAATATGGGGTTTTGCATTGGTTGTTATCTTCCAGCAAAATACCATATTTTATTTCCATTCAGTTTCATTCCTGTAACTCATTTTCCTGGTTCACCTCCTGTATAGGGTTTCAATAGCACGAAAAGTAAAAAGGAGGGAGGGGAAAGAAAAAAAATCTTCAGCAGCACTATTTTCTTCTACGCCCTCCCACTTTAAAAACCCACGAGCCGTCACTGTTATATTCATAAAATTCCTTTGTTGTTGCTATGGTTGTTTTGATATGTATCGTATTTTTTGCAGTGTCAGTTGAAAATATAGTGTTTTAAAAGTTTCGATCTTTTTTTCTTTTTCTTCTTGGTTAGTTAATTATTAACGGAATTTTCATTTGCTGAATATGCCGACATACATTTAATGTATGGATTTGCATCATGTAATGCCCTACAAGTTAGAAGACTTTATGAAGAATGATTTCCCAATAGAAGAATTCTTGATAGGAAAACCTTTGAAAGAGTGGAATATCGTTTGAGGGAGACAGGTAAAAACCACGTTGTTTTATTTTTTGCTTGTACTTATCGAATGATAGTGATTTAATGTAAATTGTTGCAAACAATTTTAGGAAGGTTTGACAGTCAGCCACAACTGTGCAAATCAAATCCATCGCGATGAGGGTGTAGAAGAAAACATCCTAAATACCGCAGAAGCAGATCCAACAAGTGTCCGAAAATTGGTTGTCGAGTTTGATTGCGCAAAATCGACGGTCTCTAGTCTCAGTTGCATCAGTACCATCTTCAATAAGCCCATGCATTTCTTCCGGAAGACTTTTCGGGGAGGATGGAATTTTCTAGCTAGGTTTTAGATCAGCACGGAAACGATGCAAATTTCATTGTTTAAGTTCTATTTTCGGACGATGTTGGATTTTTTAAAAACGGCGTCATAAACTCCCATAATTTGCATTTATGGACAGAGGAAAATCCCCATGCTTTTATTATAACGTATCATCAGCACTAATTTGAACCCATTAACGGTATTGTACTTGTATTGTCAATACGGTTAACTGGAGAACTTTATTTGGAATTTCTTCAAAGCAATTTGTCGGAACTGTTAGAAGATCTACCTCTAGCAATACGACATGATATATAGTTCATGCATGATGGGTCCCACCACATTTTAGTCTAGTAGTTCGAGAACACCTAAACAGGAACTTCGAATATCGAAGGATAGGTAGAGGAAGATTAGTGGCTTGGCCTTCTCGATCACCTGACCTAAATTCATCAGATTTTTTGTGGGTCTATTTAAAAACTTTAGTTTATGCCAATCTAATAGACAATCGAAAATACTTATTATTCATTGTCGCGAAATAAGGACTAATTTTGAGGCATTGTGGAGGGTTCAACAATCTTCAATTCTAAGAGCTAGAGAATGCATAAGAGTAGAAGGAGCTCATATTGAACCGACATAAAAAATTATTCAATAAAAAACATATTGAACATTTTTTTTTCGTAAACAGTTCATTTCATGGATGTCGATCAAGAGAACTTTTTTTAGTTTAAGTTGTCCGAAAATATTATTTTTGTACCTTTATCGTATAGGGTGTAAAAAATAGCATTACTGTGTTAGGGCTAGTCCACCCCTGGTAAACTAAATAAGTTCAATGTTATTAAAGGGTTAATTTTAAGGACTTACCTAGTAACCATCGCATTAAAAAAATGTTAATTACACCTAGTACTTCAAAAGTTATTTAAAAACAAACGATGTCCAGGGACGTCCGTTATGAACCCGTATCTCCGTAAGGGGGACCGAAGAAAAAAAAGTATATCAATTAATTAAAGTATTTAATGGTTATTATCAAATTAAATTATATTAATAAAAACATATTATTTTTATGTGTTTTATCTGAATCCGGGAGATTCTGGGATACAGTAATATTTATGTAGAATACAATTATTATGAAATTGGAATTACTTTATAAAACACAAACCTTAACTGAATAAACTGAAAGGCAATTTAAATATTAAGGACAAGCCACATTAAAAATCGCTAAAACTGGTTGAGTAGTCGATCCTCACAAATTCAAATTCTTAAAATTTTGGTATTTTAAGCAATTTAGATTAATTCTCATGGTCAACTATACTTTATATTTATGCAACATAAAATAATTCAGGAGAAATATTAAATATGCATGAAGTAGATTATCTTCAATTGATGGAATTTTTATTACAGTAAAAAAAATTGAACATTTCTAAATAATTGGGAAATAGTTTTATTTTATTACTAGCTGTACCCAGCCACGCGTTGCTGTGGTTCAGTCTGGTTAAATAATTAAATCAAAGTGAAAATAAATCGAAATCTATGAATATTCAATTTAACAATGCAACAGGAAACATTGAAAATGCCAAGTGACACCAGCTGTCAAGAAGTAGGCTGTCCGGCATAAGCAATATTTAGTATTGCGTGTGTTGCTGTTATGTTCAACAGATGACGCTCTTATTGCCGTAAAATATTTAGTATGGCGTGTGTTGCTTTTAAGTCCAACAGATGACGCTGTTTTTCAAAAAAACATGTTTTTACCTGTCACAGGTATGACATCTATATAATAGGTATATAAAAACCCGCGCGTATTGGAATTCAACGTTGTGCTGAATTTTTGTTTGAAGCAAATTTTAAAGCAATTAGTGAAGAATTTTTGGACATTTAAGATTTTGAACAAACGAACATTTACACTATTATTTATATAGATTAAAATATATATTGTATTATTGTATTTGTATTATAACGGGGAACAAAAAAGTGCTCAGTATACACATTCAAATAAAAGTGCCTCGCTGCATAGCATATATTGAATACAAAAACTAGTACAGATTTTGCTTTTTTAACTTTATGTTTTTATTTTTCGATTGCGAAAAAAGTACCAAATAAAGGGTGTAAAAAATTTTATTCAAGAATCGTGTGAATTATTTTCGTATTCTACTAAGTTAAGCAGTATTATTGTGATTCTATAAAAGTTACTAAAACGACACGCACGCGTGTAGTAGATCGTTTCAAATTATTATTTGAATATAAAAATGAAGAATCTATTATTATTAAGCATCTATTATTATTATTAAGCATCTTAAGATCGTTTCAAATTATTATTTGAATATAAAAATGAAGAATCTATTATTATTAAGCATCTAAGTTTTAAGATGGTTTGAGGATCAGAATTATATATGAGTTACTAGGTTCGGATCATCCTAGGAATATCCAAGTACATGATGAATACTATCTTAGACGTCTTCTTGTACTTAGAAGTACTGAAGTCGCTTAAAATTGCGCCGATCAAGAATTGAATGGAACGAACTTGCTGAACAATTGATGAAGTTCTATTTGCTTTAGTGATAAGGTGTGATATTCTTTAAGTGGTTATTATGGACGTAGAAAGACTAGAAATACTAAAAGTGAAAGCTGAAATTTAATTTTCCATTAGAAACATATACAGCTATAACCCCAATAAGTATAGTATGGAGGATATATATATATATATATATATATATATATATATATATATATATATATATATATATATATATATATATATATATATATATATATATATATATATGTATGTGAAGCAGATCACCTTCAACAAGTAATTAATTTAGTTCAATTATATTTCGTAGTATATAATACAGTTTCAAATCAAAATGTTTTCTTGTTACTTTGTAGTTTTACGTGTGTACCATAAGTTCCCAAAATAGTATATGTTTTGGCAAAGTTGGTGCAGCATCGCAAGAATCAACCTCTCAAGACTCTAGTAAATTCGTTTATTATCAATAACTACATTTGCATACTATAATAACTGCATTAACTACATTTAAAATACGAAAATTGTACATGCCACCCCAGAGGAATTATATATAACAAAGAAGAAACATGAAAAAATTAATAAGAGATTTGTGTGATGGAACATGGAGATTTGGAGACCTAGAGGTCGAGAATGTCCTTGTTAACAATAAAACTACAATGGCAAAAAACTAGAGGAAATATTGACTAAATGCTAAAGACTAAAGGATAATTAAAGTTGAAATTAGGTAAACTGTGGAATAATATGGAGTTGTTTAACAACACATATCTCATTGTCTACACGAGCAAGGCAAACTTCAGAATGGTAGTAGATAAAATAAATAAATACACACTTTAGTTAGCATATGCAGCTAATAGTAATAAAACAAAAGTCAAGAAACAAATAAAAATAAAAGTAAGAAAAATTCTAAGTAATCGTAATAAGAAAATTTCAATGACAAGCCAATAATTAACACTGTTCAAATGATAAAACACTCTATTGCTTCACATATTAATTTTAGAGTTTATTAAACATAGGCACATTAGGAACGCTCCTTATGGGGACGGGCAAAGCATTGAAGAGGTAAACACATTCCCAAAACAATGTCTTCTGGAGATCAGTAGTTCTCAGAGTAATTGTTCTTAGAACGGACGTTGTCAGAATACATGTTTGCCATTTGCACCAAAAAAGTGTGGCAACAAATTATATTTTATTTTATATATCAATCGCAGGTTAGCCCCTTCAATTGTCCGCGCAACAGAAAACTAGTCAAATGACCGCAATATTACCTCTATCGGTGTAAACGTGTTACAATCGTAATATGTAAGTTCAATAGTACACGCTTAACCTTGTTCTGCTGTATTTGGAGTCTACTAATACCCTCCCTATTACATTATCATGCACAGATATACAATAAGTAAAATGGGGCAAAACAATAGTATTGTATATAAGCCTTTTCGATCAGGCTGATAAATGTGACGATATACGACTAAAGAACCCTATTTTTCTTAGTATTTTTACATAGAAAACTGACATAGTTATAAAATATTAGCTGAGGATCCAACAGTACTTCCTAGTATTGATTCGTTTGCAATTTTAATATCACAATTGTTTATATTTATTTTTAACCCTAACTCATTAAATCTTTTGCAGTTTGCTTTAGACCCTACCACCATGGACCTGGTTCGTTTAGTTTAAGTTTATTTTTAGATAGCCATTTAAATAATATTGCCACTTCACTATTAAATGTTTCAGCCATTTCAGACAAATTATATCCAGACACAGATATGAGAGTATCATCCGCAAAAAGACTAATTAAGCACTTAACCAATATGGTAGAAATATCATTCAAATATTTCAAAAACAGCAACGAGCTCAGAACACTACCCTGATAAACTTTCCAAAAACTTTCCTTTCTGGCCGACACTTTTTCCTCAACCCTCGTTCTATGATGTTTCTCTGTTAAGTAACTCTTGATCCATTTCAAGGCTTTTGATCTTACATTATAACTTAACATTTTTTACACAGTATATCCCGGTCAATAGATTCTAATGCTCGCTTTAAATCTATATATACACTAAACACATATTTCCCGTTCTTTATTTCGCTTTTCCACGTTGCGCCTGCATACGGAATTGCTGTTTCACAAGAATATGTTGTCCTAAACCCTGATTCAGTAGAAAATTACAACTCATTGGTTTGAGAGTAAGTTCTCCATGCTGCACTTATAACGTCTCGATAATTCTATCAACAACAGGTAATAAACACAGATCTAGTCACTTGGTACACTAGGCTTTGGTGTTTTCGGAATCGGTACAATAACGCTAGTTTTTAATACATCAGGAAATGTATTCGTTTTAAAATTTTGTATTAATTAAATATAATAATGGATAACCGATGACACAAAAAATTATTTCATTAACATTATCGTAATTTCCTCGTCACTTATACTTCGAATTTTTAAGCTAAATACAACTTTTCTTAATTTGTTTAGTGTAACATGTCTAAACTTAGAAAACTCCAGAGTCTTCCATACCTTGACATCCCTGCTCCAGTCCCGCTCTTCGATACTGTACAACTGTACAGTATCGAAGGGCGGGAAGGACGGGTATAACTTTTCCGTTTGTATCCGTAACTGATATTGCATCAAAATTGGTATTTGAGTCTTGTGCAACTATTATTACTGCTATATATCAGTGCGGATTATAATTCTGACTATAATGCTTTCCTTCTTTATATATCTCTATATTCAAATTAAAAAATTACGAAGAAAATTATTCTACAAGGAAAATTCAATTGTTACTTCATTTCATTTATTTTGGAAGAGCTAATTAATATATAAAATACAATATGAGATAATAAAATAAACTGTGGTAGATAATATTTTCTCCACTATCATAAATTAGCCAACAAAAAGTAATTTCTCTATCAGATATTTTTAACTACATAAAATATAAAATATTAAAGAAAAAAGCCCATCTGAGTTAAAAGAAACATTATTCATCATGCAAAAGGCGTTATCAAAATGAAACTCATTTGGGAAAAACTTGCTACCGTCATTGAAACAAAGCGATTAAAAATTTTCTTAATTAACTGTACTTCAAGTGAAGAGGAATTCGGAATCTTTCAAAAATACTAACAAAAATTTTATAAATAAAATAACTTTGGAAAATATCAGGTTGTCTTTTCACCGAATAATGAAAATGTTCCTTACTAATAAATAGAGCTCAGCAAAAATCTTTAATATTTATAAGCCCGCTACTAAAATGAATTAGATTCCTAGGCTCTAATTTTCCAAAAATTTACTGTACCGGGAAATTAAGAAATTATTGATGGAGAATCTATATTTGAAAATAATTATGTATGGTATAAGTTATAAACAATCATTTTAAATTTAAATTTTTTAATCTTTTTTGAATAATAGAATATATGTATGCAAATACGTAAAAAGATATTTATTAATGAACGGAGATAAACTAATTTTTTTAATTAATTAACAATGTGATGTTACATAAATTCCTAGTACAGCATTTTAAAATATTTAATTGTTCAATGAATAATTTATTTTTTAATAAAAGAATTAACCCAAATAAATATTTCAACATAACATAAATTAAAATAAATTCCACAATTAATGACAATAACGTAAATTCACAAATGTTTAATATTTGGAATTCACATCATAGGCATTTATAATTGTTTTTGTCCAGGATAGTGGTAGAAGAAATATGGTTTCTTGTCTTTTCCGATGATATTTTTCTCCATTCTTCCATTAATTCCATCGGATTAAGTCATTAGTCGAAAATATAAATTATGAGTATCCTAATGAGAATCCAACAAATGCCAGAGATTGTCATAGCATCAGGCGACTGAGTAGGTGATTCAAGCCTTTTTTTAACATACCACTCCTTCGACCTCTTGGCCATATACTATGGGACATTGTCCTGTTGGACATTAAAAAATTTTTTTTCAGGCAAAGATTTTAGCGCTGTCGAAAAAATTTCACAACAAGCCCACCTATTTTTCTTCATCTTGGTCCCCTCAATAATTTCTAAGTTTCCCACCTCAGTTGCTGCCAAACATCCTCAAACCATTACGCCTCCCTTTAGTGTGCTTTAAAGTCCCGCTGATGTTTTGAATCTGAAGAACCATTTTCGATTTCTTCCAACCGAAGTTTTAGAGTTGTTTAGGTAAATTGTGAAGAACATTACTTTGGTTCAGGTCATAGATTAAATGTTACTTGTATGATGCTATTAAATAGTTTTAATTAGAGGCTGTGGCTTTGGCGTCTGCTGGCGTTCATCGTCATCACGATAAGTAACAATAGGCTCTGGCATTGTGCAAAGGTCCAAGGAGAGCACTTCAGGAGGGTTGTAGGTACCTCCTGGACTACGGTCCATACAGTGGGACCCGTCTCTCATCGCTTCACGGTGGGGTCTTGCTCGTGTTAAAATGCAATAGGCTATTGACGAGTAGTTTAAATATGTTTGTGATTACTTTTTTACCCTTACATTGTAAGATGGCAATAAAGATATACATAAGTAAGATATTGAAAGAGAAGGAAAGATAGACACCGTTGCTTTAATAATTTAGACTACTAATAATAAACAGGGGCATCATCTATCCCCTTCAGAGGTAGGTGGTGGAGAGGAATATGGTGGGTTTCCCCCTCTTCTTCGTCTTCCTCCAACCGAAATGCTTTCCATTTGATCTGAATAAATTGAACTTAATTTCATCACTGAAAATAGCTTTCCAAAAGTCCTCCGTTTTAGTGATAGATGAATGTTTGGGTAAATGACAGCAATTTTATCATGTATATCTTTCACCTATAACCTGTTTATTTTTTGCTGATTTCTCTTTCATTGAATTTTTATTAATAACATTTTGTATAGTTGGAGCACAAGGTAGTGTGAACAATAAACTCGAAGAGATTTACCACTAAACACCAAATCGCTTTTAATAAATACCATAAAATAAACACCACTACCACTAAACACCAATCTTAAAATTCTAATCATGTCGTGATGATGCTAACATGGTTGGCGAAACGTGCGTCGAGAAGTTTCAAAAAGTGATTTGATGTTTAGTGGTAAATCTCTTCAAGTTTACCAGAAGTTGTTTTGCCAGGTCCGTAGATAAAGATTCTGCACTTGTAAATGGTGATCTTTTTACTTGATTGACAATATTTCGTCGTTTTCAGTGGGTTCACTTTCTCGGGTATCCAGAACGTCTTTCATTTTTCACAGTACATCTTTGATCTTTTTCTTATGACGTAGTGCACCATAGAAATATTCAACTTTAACGTAACAGCAATTTTCCTATGAATTAGACCATTTTCCGGATGTTCATAAATCATTTTTCGCACCGATAAAGACAAGTTATTCTTTCCTTATACATTGCTTTTAATCAGACAATGAATGCAATTGGACTATAGAAATCAATAGTATTTATCTCGAGTAAATATTTCAACAATGATGAAAATATAAAACTATTTATAAGAATATTTAAAACCTGACTGACATTTTTCGTTGAAATGCTTATTTGGATTAATATTTTTATTAAAAAATATATTTTTCATTGAAACTTAAAATATTTAAAAATGTTACACTGGTGATTTATATGAAAAAATGTAAGTAAATTAGTTAGAAATACATAAAAATCAAGTTAATTAAATCATTTATATTTTGTAAGTCAGGCTAAGAAAAGTATATTAATATAAATTTGAATTACTATGTCTTTCAGTCATTATAATGAATTCATGGTTGATAAAGCAAAATTACTATTTAGAAATGTTGTTGCCCTCTTTTTTCAATGAATATGTTTGGGTCTAAGTACAAAATTAAGTTTGATTAAGGGCCGGTTCTACAATGCAAGAATATACCAGGTATAAGCTATACTTGGAATAAAATTTGCAACGCCGGGCGGGCGTATACGGTGTTTCAAATTTTATTCAAAGTATAGCTTATACCTGGTATATTCTTACATTGTAGAACTGGCCTTAAATCGAATAAAACAATTTTATACTTTGTTATCGATCACTTTTATTTTTTTAAAAATTGTGTGACTATAGTTTCGTAAAACGATTTTGCATTCTCAAACACTACTTTAAAACTAAAAAAGTTTTAAAGTAGTGTTTGAGAATGCAAAATCGTTTTACCAAACTATCGTCACATATTTTTTTTTTAATAAAACTGATAGATAACAAAGTATAAAAATGTTTTATTCGATTTAAAAAATGAACTATCTCAAAGTAACGGACAAATCAATCAATAAGTTTGATAAAGTAACCGTTTGAAAAGACGCCGAAATTTTTTTATTTAATTTGAAGTCAAGCTAACGAAATTTCAATAGTATAACTTTGCATTACTGTCCCATTCAGTCATTATAAGGTATTAATTGCTGATGAACAAAATTAATATTTAGATATGTTCTTACCCTCATATTTTCTTTTTCTCAATGGATATTTTTTTGGGTATAAGTACACAAGTAGCACTACAGTTTGATCAAGTAAAAGTTTGAAAGGACGCCGAAAAAATGTAAACAATAATTTAACTAAACATGATCATTAACGACTATCAGGTTATCGAGGTGAACACGAACTGTATAAAATACGTACTATAGTATATATAAACGTTTAAAAAAATCAGTACTGCCTTGACAAACATGTATTAAATTCTCTAGAACAGCAAAAGCTGAACGTCCATTTGTTTGTTTAACATTTTAATATCATTTAGTATCACAATTGGAATCAGCAGTATGTATTTTATATGTATTCTAAAGCATTTTCTAATTTAGTTAAATAAACTTATAACTGATGAATAATCAAAATAAACATTTAAAATGCTTACTTTAAAATAGGCCCAATATCTAATTAAATTATATTTTTGATTTTAAATCAAATGTCCATTTATTAACTTGAACTTGAGTCGTTCAAGAGCCATATTGGAAATAATTTTTTATAAATACTAGCCTGCACTTAATGTTTTGTACGAAAACTAAGGCGTTACAGCAAGGAGTAAACAGTTATAAAAGCAGTTGTTAAAAATTTCATAGCGGGTCCGTGGAGAATATTAAAAAAATTAAAGACAATGAAAATTCATCTGTGCTCCCCAAAAATATTGCGCATTCCTTCAGCTCCAATCAAAACGCCAGCATGTGTCTCTCGAGACCGGTTTCTGGCCTTGAGCCGTCATCAGTGGGGCTCGAGCTCAACGTTCGGAAAGCAGCTGAAGGAATGACCAAGGGTATGTATCGTCCTTCTCGGATGTAAGCCAGAAATCAAATGCAGCTCATGCCATTCTGTATTGAACGTCCGCGAAACGTATGTGTAAAAAATTATATGGTGGGCCCGTAGAGAATTTTAAAATTATTCATAAAAAAAATATTGCCCATTCCTGTAACCGTCACCGAAGCGTCAGCAAATGACTGACTTGGACTGATGACGGTTTAGGGTCAGAAACCGGTCTCTGGGCACAGTCGCTGATGTTTTGATGGCGGCTGCGGGAATGGGCTATATTTTCGTAGAGCACGAATGAATTTTCCTTGATTTTGAGTATTTTTAGTTCTAATTTGGCAAAGAAATATATTTTAGTTTTACCGTAAATAACACCTTTTTAAACTGGTTTTCTAAACTGGTTTTGAGTTTTATGCAGTTTTTTCTAATTTTTAAATATTTATTGTTTAATTTTAGAAATACTAAAATGCCTAGATCACTTTATAATTGTAGAGAACATTATCTACAGTCACTTAAGTATACATATAATTAACTATACATATAGTTAACTATACGTAGGTGGTGGAGAGGGATATGATGGGTTCCTCCTCCTTCTTCTTCCTCCAACCGAAACGCTTCCCATCGAATTCCCATCTGATCCGAATAAATTGAACTCTCATCACTGAAAATAATAGCTTTTCAAAAGTTATCCGTTATGTACATATAGTTAAGTGATTGAATTGGAAAGATGTCCATGACACTCAACACTGACATCTGGGATTATTTCACCATCAGAGATCAATTTTAGCAATTCTGTTTAAGTTGCCATGATGGCAAAATAATAATCAGTTGCCGATGTCCAGAGAGATGTAAATCTCAGTTGCATGTTGCTAGTGTGAGTAATCTACGAGCATAGAGTTAAAAGTTGCACACTTTTCTAATATGTGTCAACGCAAAAGTAATGGCAATTTTGAAAAGTGGCTTCCTCTCTAGAAGTATTTCATGAGCTTAAAGCTAATATGACATTTTTGTTTGATAGACTTAGAAAGCAGATAAGAATTTCGTGTTGATGAAACATTACCTTTTGCTTGGAAAAATTGCGCAAACCGAAAAAAAAAGTTGAAAAGCATTATCAAGAGTCGATTTCTTTATATTTAATTATAAGTGGTTTACTTAGTTTCGATGCGGTCGAATCGGAACGAGTGACGCTCCGCACGCAGGACGCTACATAAGGGGCTGATCTATATTGGCTGATCGTAGACTGAATGTTATACAGATTGTTATTATGATAAGCATTTCGAACGAATGCATACGGTGTACATGAACATATTGACATAAGAAGGCTGCTCATGCTATAGGTACCGTGGTGTGTGTGAGACCACTCCACAAGAATGTGTAAAAGCTTTCATTTAATGAAGAAAAAACTGTTGCTTTTCCACGACACTGCTCTTGCCCATTCATCTGTCATTGCTATAACGAAATTGGTCAGTTTGTGTTACAAATTGATGCCGCATCCACCATCTAACTTTTCACTTTACCCTCCAGTATATCTCGACATTGTGTCGATATAGCATAAAAATATATTTCTAATATTATGTCCTAAGCTATTAGAAACCTTGAATTTTGCCTCATCCACTACGGACTTTACATATTTTATGACATGAAGTGCATATTAGCTTCATAATAGTTTCAAATATTATATCCAAGAGGATATTAAGCACTTCATTTCGTACCTCAGTCGATGCCAATACGTGGAGCGCGTGTTGATACCCCGGATACACAAACACATCAATATTTACTCCATATTAACTTCATTTCAAAATGTTGTTGTATCGACAGCTATATCCTACATGCAGCTTGTAGAAATTTCAGATATTGTAAGACTCACTTGTAGGCCATTTGTTCAAAAACTTTGCTTCCTTTTTCAAAATAAATATAAGCCCGTTGTCAAATCGCGAAATCTTCTTAATATATCGTACAGAGGTGCCCTCCTAAAATATGCATGCAAAAAATAATAAAAAGAAGAACTATTAAAATAAGCAATCTCCCGTGTCTCACGTAAAATTTGCCCAATCCTTGAGTCGCCAACTAACGTCTACAAGTGTTTTCTGAGACCGGTTTCTGGCTTGAGCTGTCATCGGATGGGCTCGAATTCGAAAGTAACTGAAAGCTTGACCAAAGGTCCTAATAATATATATTTGCTTAATTGGATGTAAAGCAGCATTTAAATGCAGCTTACGCCATCCGGTGCTTCGTAACAGTACTACTGTGGGAAATCGTTCGTACCTCGCCTCAGGCCCCATTCACGGGAGACGCTTGTTAACATTTGTTGGCGGCAGAAGGATCCGCCACATTTTATCTGGAGCATAGGAAGAATTTTTATTTACTTGATTTTTGAATATATTTATTCTCCACGAACTCACTGTACAATTTTTCGTGCATACCTAGTATGTGAATGGGACCGATATACAGGGTATTCTATAACTTATTCGCCATAGTACCTGATCATAGAGAGATCATGATCATAGAGAGATCACAGCCTGATCATAGTAGAGATCAAAATAAGACGATTTAGTCAATAAATGTGTTAGCAACTGTTAGTAATTAAAAAGGTGTTGAGAGTGAAACTAAATTTTCGAAAAAAGGGGATAAATCCGAATTTGGTACTAGTTTGAGCTTAGTTCCTAGAGAGCGCTTGATACCTAATTTGTGGTATCTATAAATATTTTTACCCTATAAAGCTGGGAATATTTTGACTTCAAAATAGAGAAGAGTCATAATTCCCATGTAAAAAATGTTCCCTTGGTCAATATCGATATTTCACGCTGTTTACGAGATATTCATGTTCAAATATTCCATTGCACATCTTGTCAATGGCTGAAAAATCTGCAATTCGCAAAGTGTGCCTTGAATACGAGGAAAAAAAACATTAAGATGTCAAAAATGCAAGGTAATTTATTTAAAATAACAACTTTTCAAATTTACTTCAGTAAGTGTTGAAAGTGTCATTTTTTTGTGTTTACCTCAATACACTTTCGCAGGCTCTTTGTTAAATGACGCCTCACATTTGAGAAGATATTTTCTTTATTTCTAATAATATTAGCCGCTTGTTGAATTTTTTGTAACAGTTCGTCTCGTGTATTAATTTCATCATGGTAAACTAAAAGACTTCATATGATCCCACAAATAAAAGTCTAACAGATTAATGTCTGGGCTACGAGGTGGCCAAGGAAACTCAACACCGCGCCCAATCCATCGATGTCGAAAATGTTGATTCAAATGATTTCACACTGCAAGAGTAAAATGCGGGGGCACCCCATCTTGCCTGAACCAGATGTCTTGTCTTAAGTTTAGAGGTATACCGTCCAGAAAGTCTAATAAATAATTTTCTAAAAACTGCATATTCCGTTTTTCTTATCTCCATTCAGTCTTTGCGGACACTCAAATTGGCCTATTAAAAAATTGTCGATAATGCCGCACCAAATGTAAATTGAAAATTCGTGCTGGAAATATCGCTCTCTTGGTAGGTATTTGATTTTTGATGATTTTCCTGGTAAAAGTTGCCTCGTCAGTAAACAATATATTTTTTAGGAACATGGGGTCTTCGTTTTTTATGTAGTAGATTTTGACAAAATTTTAATCTAGCCGGCAAATTTTGTGGCAATATGTTTTGAACATGCGAAAAATGGTAGGGAGACAATTTTTCTTGAAACGGTAACTTTGCTAATTCCTGTATGCCTTCAAACGCGTGGTGCTTAGTTCAGGATTTTCCGCGAGATTAATCAAAATGTCCTCTTCTTGTTCTACTGTTATACGTTTCGGGTTTTAGGATTGTTGTAATAAACCGAACCTGTTTCGCTTCACTGATTCAACATTCTTTGAAACATTTATTGACCTAGGATGATTGTGGTTGGGTAGAGCTCTTTATACCTTATAACTGCAGCGCGACTATTGTAATTTACTTGTGCATAAACGTAGAAAAAATCCATTAAATCACGGTTAGAGAACTGGTTAAGTCTGGGCATTTTTTACAAATTATTTAATACCAACTAAAGATTGGAGAAACTTGTTTCCACCTAAGTTTGATAGGAGAGATAGCAAACAATGCCAGTTGTCATCGAGACAATAATTTGTACACAACATTCAAGGCACACTTTGTAAAGTTCATATTTTTTAGCCATCTACAAGATGTGCAATGGAATATTCAAACAGGAATTTCTCGCAGATGGTGTGAGATATCGATATTGACCAAGGGTCAATATTTTTATTGTCAATATTTCAACAATTCAACATACAGTCAATATTTCAACAATAAGGGTCAATATTTCAACAATTTTACGTGGAAATTATGACTCTTCTCTATTTTGAAGTCAAAATATTTACAGCATTATAGAGTAAAAAAATATGAGCAAGTTAATTCCTCACAAAGTAGGTAGGAAGCGCCGTCTAGGAACTAGACTCAATCTAATATCAAATTCGGAATTGTCGCCTTGGAAAACCCAATTTCCCTGATTTTGAACCTGCGAAATTTAGTTTCACTTTCAACACCCTGTATCGTTTTAATGTCTAACATTTGCCAACACAATTATTGACTAAATCGTCTTATTTTGATTTCAGAAACCCATCTCGGGAGACGCTTGTTGACGTTTGATGGATACTAAAGGAATCGTCAAATTTTACGTGGCGCCAGGAAAAAAATTCCCTTGTTTTTTGAAGACCCTTCTAAGGTGTTAATCGGAAATTGTTTAAAGCGGAATACACCTATTTTAACAATATCACATACGTGTTGCAAATGATTTCAAAAGAATCAGAAAATCATTAATTATCTTAATATTATTAAAAAATAATTTAAATAACCACGTCGGTTTGTACCAATATGTTTTCCGGATTACAAAAAACAAACTGGACTTTAGAGCGAATTATTATAGAAAATGATGAGTAAATTCTAAAAGCGGATTGTGTCTCGAAGAGAAATATAGTCGCAAAGTTTTCCTATGGATAAAAAAATAGTTGATATATCCTTGAGAACATATATTATGTTATTTATATATTATGTATTGACATATATTATGTTATTTATATATTATGTATTGACATATATTATTGTTATTTATAATCTGCCTTGTTTCAAGATTTATTAATATATGTATATTTATAGTGGTGTTTACATTTATTTTAAAATCGATAATATTGAAATGAGGCGTCTTAAGAAGGGCTTAAGGCGGGATTCCACTGATGCAACTTTTTAGGCAACATGTAGCATGCGGCATTGACGCATGCTACACAAGTCTTTCCATTCAAGTAACACGATACTACAAAAAACATGTTTATTTGTGGCATGCTACGTGTTGAGTGTTGTTGCCGGCACGCATGCGTCACCTCTCGACAAGATAGAACGTGTCGAACAGTGTCGTCGCTATCCAACAGCAATCGGATAGGGCGACTTGTAGTGTACGACATGGACTGGAATAATGAAAGAACTACAACATTCATTGAAGATTACCATAATTCAACCGTATTGTGGAATAATAAAATCAGTGAATATAAAGACAATAGAATTAAAAATGACAAGTTAAAGGCGTTGGCTATTAAATATAATTGTACTGTTCCTGAGATAAAAAACCAAATCAAAAACTTGCGTTCAACATATCACCGAGAACGAAAACAAGTGCAATCAAAAAAGAGTGGATCATCTCCCCAGAAAAAAACAAAGTGGTTCGCGTTTGAGCTTTTGAGTTTTTTATCAGACGTTGACTTACTTACATCAACATTTTCTACTGCAGGCAGTGATGATCAGGACTTTGAGGTAAGTTTTTGTTGATTTATATGTCAAATAAAAAAAAGTTGTATAAAAAAAAATGAAGTGGGTTCTGCTAGATATGGGCAAGTTTGACAGGCATAAAATAAATAATACTTATTTAATTTTTTTATTTTTTTTTAAATTCAAGAAACACATCATATTTTTCAAAATAAAAACAAATTACAATTTTATGAATAAAAATCCTGCCAAGGCACACGTCCTTCATCAGATTGAAAATATCTCATAAATTCACTTCTCACTTCTTTAGCTTCAAAAGTGGATTTTCGTGCTCTATGTGTCAAATCTTGTAGACCAGAATCGCCTTGGACAACTGCCCTCCATGACCCAGGAATAATATGTCCCTCTTGCGTTTCAATATCTAATGTTCCTGGAGGACATTATAAAAATCGTGATGATTTGCTCCTTCTCAAAAAATTATGCAGATGAATGCATGCTGTAGTGACAATTTCAACATTTTCCACATTAATCATTAGCGGTTTTCTAAATACATGAAACACACTTGCTAGCTATCCAAAAATATTTTCAACAACACTACAAACGCGTGAATGTCTGTAATTATATAGCCTTTCACTTGTACCTTTGTCGTGATGGCCGCTAAAAGGTTTCATTATATGTTGCTGTAGAGGGCATGCATCATCCGTCAATATTACGTAAGGAGAGACCTTATTTTTACCAGGAAGTACTTCTGGATCCTTATCCAGAAGTACAATTCTACTAATCTACAATTACCTTTAATTGTAGATTTCCTTTAGCCAACTTCTTGTAAAATGACGTTTCTCGAAAAACACCTTCATCAGATATTCTACCCTGACAGCCAATATTTGCGTATATACAATTGTAATTACTATCAGCAATGGCCATCAAAACAATGCTAAAAGTCCCTTTGTAGTTAAAAAAATACTGCCACTGTTTTTTGGGTTTTGAATGACAACGTGTTTTCCGTCACACGCTCCAACACAATGCGGATAATTCCAAGCCATTTCAAAATCTCTTGCTATCTTTCTCCACTAATCTTCTGAGCATGGCAACTCAAAAAAATAAAACATTTATTTAACAAGTATTTGTATTTTTGTAATTGCAGGGAGGAGAACAAGAAAACAGCCGAAACACTCAATACGCTCAAGTCAAGGACAATGAGTCAGAAAATCTAGATGAAGTGAGCAATAAACGTCGTAGGAGGAACAGAAGTGAAGAGGAAAGTGAAAAGGTGATTGCCCCTAAAAGAAAGACTCAAAAGGATTTATCTTATTCTGATCGCGAAGAGGAAGCATATAGTATTTTAAAAAATGATTGCCAAAGAGATGGTTGTTCAATATATGGAGAACATGTTGGTAATGAGCTGCGAAAATTGGGCCATAGATCACAAACTATAGTAAAACATATGATAAAGAATACATTATTTGAAGCAGCTATGGGCAAATATGATGTTGAGATTGTACCTCAGTACACCTCCTCACAACTATGACAACACCAATTGTGGCACTTTTCTTTCTTCTGGAACCGGCAATAACTCTATTCATAGTACTACACACACGGAGACACCTCTGCAGAGCAACTATAGCTACACTGTTTTATCTCCTGAGACAACAGCATCGAGGTTTCCACAGTCAGAAATATCCAGAAGTTCATATTTGCATTTAATAAATAAATAAATTGTTCAAAATATTCCTATTTTTACTTACCCTAACAAAATCACATAGAACGTTGATCAAGCCTCTGCATACCGCTGGAATAATTCGAGAAATGCTTGGCTCACTTATCCGAAACAGATACATAAGTGAGGGATAGCTATCACCCGTTGCCAAATACCTCAATGTCACTAATAACCCCAGACGAGGTGGTATTGCATCACGAAAGTTGGTATCAATTTGGCTTTTTATAGCGGGTGAGATTTTATCAAGCAAGTACTCAAAATCCTCTTTACTCATTCGTGTAAAATTTCGAAATAACCCGTCATCAGCAAGCAAGTTGTTGTATAAATTATATTGTGTTTCTTTAACACCAACATATAGTTGTCTTCTCCACCACCGTGGTGAGGTTCTTTTTTTCTTTTTCTTTCGATTCAAAGCTATTACCAAATATGCAGCTGCCGCGACTTTCGGTAAAGATATGCTGCAACAAACTGACTGAAGTTGCCTGAATGGAATCGTTTTGAGACGCATGCTACAAACATAGACGACAAAGCGCATGCGATGTGGGGAGACAAATTCCGCATGCAACATTATTAAATTTTGTGGCACATAGTCGTACACCTATAATCAGGCAACACTACAAAACATGTATCATGCCACATGTAGCTTAATGTTGCCTCAGTGGAATCCCGCCTTTACCGCCACAAGAAATTCGTACTGATATAAACTTTTCATTAGGTATTTTATTTTCATATAAATTTGTCACGTTTGTGGCAAGATCGGCGATGCTTTATATATATATATATATATATATATATATATATATATATATATATATATATATATATATATATATATATATATATATATATATATATATATATATATATATATATATATATATATATATATATATATATCCAAAAGAGGTTTGGAAATTACTTGTAACTGTGGAGGAAATCTGGTCACATCATTTTGAAACAAAGACAGTAATATAAAATATGGATTGATTACATAAGGGTATATGACATTCACAGATATTTGGGCTTCCTATTTTAGGCGTTCTTTTTGTTGTAACAATGTTGTTGATTTTTGTAACATTGTTGAGAATGCTCTTATTGCATTTGATTTAAGTACTTATTAAAACACCTTTTTACAGAAGTGGCCCAGAACTTCAATTTCAAGTACCGGCCTCTCCATTATATCATATATTTGAAATTATTTGTACCTGACTTTGGACTGGAAAATGTAGGAATTACCATGACCGTAGAGGGGGTATTTCCACATTATTTTACCAACATTTAGAGGCAGTTTTATTGTTTTCTAACGTTCGCTTTGTATCTCTCTCGTTTACAGTACAGTTAAGTGTTTAAGTCGACTTTATATAAAATGGCAAGTTCTAGTCGTTCTAGTCGATTTTGCAAACATCCAGCGCATAAGTCCAGCCAGCGGATAAGTTTTGTTATGCGGACGATTTATTTTAAAGTCACAAGCTAGATTTATATCCGAGGAAGTTAAAAACCTATCTTCTATATTTTAAGTGTCAAATTGGAGATCAAGATACAAGTTGGGTTTCTCATGTCTGCTGTATGAGTTGTCACGTAAATTCAGTGCAGTGGGTGAATCGCAAGAAAAATTGAATGCCATTTGCTGTTCCTATAGTGTGGAGAGAACATACTGAGCATGTAACTGATGGCTACTTTTGTATCACTAAAACCAAAAGGATTTAAAAAAAAGAAGATACTTTCAGTATCCAAATTTGCCTTCTGCACTTGCGTTTCGATTGCACCTTTAAACCCCGACAACATTTTTTCCTCGTGATTCTAATTCTTCATCAGGATCTGATCCACAACATCCTGAAAACACCAGTTGTGACCCAACAACTACTGTAAATCTCATTTAATAACTCATAATGAGTGACAATAAAGCAAAGCTATGCCAACTTAGCAACCATATTAAATTGCCTTAAATATGAACAGTATCAATAGGATATTTGTGGGGATTTAAAAGTAATAGGTATATTACTAGGACTTCAACTTGGTTTTACAAAGTATTGCTGTTTTTTTGTGTGTATTAGACAGTATAGTAAGAAAGATTGACCTCATAGAACTTCTTTTGAGCCTGGTACTTCAAACATAAAATATGCCCCCTTGTTAACCCAAAAAGGTGCTTCTTCCACCTCTTCATATTAAGCTTGAACTAATGACAAAGAAGGTAATGGTTTCAAGTACATAAAAGAAATATTTCCTCAGTTAAGTGATGCAGAACTAAAAAAAGGCATATTTATTGAACCTCGCATGAGGAAGCTTCTCGGTGATTTCTGTTTTCAAGAAAAATAAATGAAAAAGAATTGGCAGGTTGGAAGTATTTTGTAACTATAGTGAAAGCCTATAGCTTGAAAGCCTATGAAATACTCGGGTGACAAATGTCCTTAAAATTATTATTTTTCAGTACTGTAAGCGACGAATAAAGAGAAATGTTTCATTAGGACATCGGGAAGATGGAAGCATGATACCAGGGACACTGGAACTCATCTATGTTGGGCGATTACTGCTGGTTTTTAAAAAGAGATGATGCTACAGAACACAAGAGGAATAAGTGAAAGTTTTTGTCGATATATAACTTCTCATGTAATATATTTTTTATTCGCATTATCCTCGCTAATGTCTTTGGATAGATTTAACACGTTTTATATGTTTTTCCCCACCACCGACCAGTGGTAGTTTGTGGACCAGTACAGTTTTTTGTATTAAAAAAACTTTACGTTTGACAGCAGTTAGCTTATCATTTTCGGATTTAGGACTACAAAATACTTCATATACACCTGCATTACTAATATATAGTTGTTGTATTGAAAGTTTGTGAAGTAATAGGGGAATTAAGACAGGGACGATTAAACCGAGACATTCTATTTCACCAGGATACAATCTCATCTACAATGCTTCTTAACAAATTTTTGTAAGGCTTGTAAAATCTTTTGATACTCTAATCCAAAAGAATATTTTTTTAAGATTTTTTTTAAACGAAAAAGATAACAACAATTATTATAGTCATTTATAATAGTGGCATTGATGATAAGAAAAAGCCAGTTTAACAAAAAAAATTTGGGTTATAACCAATATTATTCCCAGTGTTTTAATCTGTGACTAGGGTAAGAGGACTATTGTATTTTCGTATTAGGGGGTTTTCTACAATTATTTCTAACGAACCAATGCGCGTTTAGTATTACGCGTTGGATTATATTTTGAAATATCTGGAATTAATCAAACTACAGTTATATAGATCAGAATTTTTAATTTTTGCTTGACCTATATGAACTTGCTTGATCTGCATGTTAATGATAGCATATTAGTGAGTGCTGGATTTTGGGGGAACATTTTAGTGATCTGCCAAATTGGAAGTCTAGCAGTTGCTGTTCTTGTATCTATATAGCTTCATATATTTGAAGTGCTTTAAAGAAGCGAATTTCCCCGTGGATAGGGTTACTTGATTCTTGCCTGAAAGGTGCTACCTTCCAGAAAGAAATTGATAAGTATGACTGAGCCCTAAGGAAAACTGTTTCCGAGAAACGTATATACGTTATATATTATTTTAAGTTTCTCGTTTTATACTTTGTCCAAGGGATTTTATGGAAGCTGTCCTGACTCCCTGTATAGTCGCCTAATTCCTGTCGGTATAGCCACTAAGAGCATGCAAAATTTGTCTTTCTAGCATATTCAAAAGGGAACTTATGAAGTTTATCTTTGATTTGAAAGGGAGCGAGCTATTGCTCCTGTTCTTCGGAAACACGACTCTAAGGGCGTGTTTTCATAAATTCGTGAAATGTTGTAGTCTCCAGATAGAGTTCACAATAGTTGTGATCTCCATAATATGCCTACTCGGTATATTATGGAGTTGTATGAACACAATGGCATTGCATAATAGACTTTTTTTATGAGCGATACCTTTTAGGACAGCTAAAATTGACTAAGGGGTGTACGAAGTATTTCTGCAGATAGCCAAGATACGGTGTTATTTTCAGTCTGCATATTGCCTAGCTGACATCCGCGTTTCTGACTCTTCCATCCATGATTCTATTTTGTGATGATTAGTATTGATTATTTGGGCCTAAAGGTTTTACTCTAACAGCCTCAATGACGATCCGACTATTATGCAACTGCAGGGGTACAATTTCCTTGTGGGTTTTCTCCGTTAATAATCTGGCTGGTTGTCAGATTTCTGGATAGTTTAGGGTGTCTAGAAAATCAAGCAAGTCAACAAATCATTATTCCTTCCTAGTGAGGCCATCTCTTTGGATTTACTAATAAAAAGTTTACATTCCCTGTCATCCAAACGTAGTTTTCACTTTAGAAGAACGATTATAGACTGATTATACAACATTATTTATATATTAGCTTGACTGGAATCATATAATACAAAATAATATCATTTTAATTTTATTTTTTTACAATTATTATTTATTGTATATTGTTTTTTATATAAGCAAAATGTCGTCCGATGTAATTGTTTTAAAGTCAAAAGTTACTTACAAAATTATATTTAATTGTTCTAGAACCATTCTTTTCGATGAAGGAATAATAGGTGATAGCAGGGACGATAAAGATTTAGTCGACATAAATTATCTAGGACATCGTTACTCAACCTTTTGTGTCGCGACCCACTAAATAGCCAAAAAGTTAAGTAAAAAACGGTTAACACGGCAACGATTCGTACTTTTTTCAGTCTCGAGATTTGTGAAGAATCGTTTTTATTTTTAAATGGTTTATATATTCCTACGAGCGTGGTCACACGCTTACGAATTATGAAAAAAACGAATCAGCTGTTTGTTCTTTGTATTAAATGACGAATAGGCAATGGCGGGTGTATATGTGAATGGCCCGTTACATTTATAGTGAAATACCGCACACAGCCACAATTACCGAACTACAAGACTTGTGTAAACCCTTGTTCTTATATTACATTTACCCGCTAGGGTAATCGTCCCGACCACACTTCGAGGCGAGTTCGTACAAGCTATGCGCTTTGGCAATAAAAACAAAGAAATAAAACGAAGAATTTCATTGTTAATTACGTTTTTACGAAAACAAGTACTACGATTTCTTCTTTCACTCACTGTTAAATAAATTAGTAACAGCGTGGTAATAAAATAAATTAATAATGTTAAATAAAATAGACAAATTATTGACAAAACGAAATGCACCGTCTACATCTGGTGAAACAGTAAAGAAAATGGCCAGATTGTATAATGAAACATATTTAAAATATTGATTCATTGTCTTGGATGATAAGCTGCAATGTGTTGTTTGTTATCAAGTTGCGTCCACGGAAAGCATGAAGCCTTCAAAATTAGGCTGGCATCTGGAAACAAAACACCCGTCTTTATAAAACAAACCAAATAATTGAAAAGGTTAATGAAGTGAATTTTTTGCTATTCAGTTCGACGAGTTAACAGATATGTCGAACTTTTTTTTGTGTTTAGTTGGATACGAATGCGAGTGGTCAATTAAAGAAAGTCTGCTATTTTGCAAATGAATCCCTGGTCGTGCAACTGGCGAAGGAGTCTTTAAAGTTTTTATTGATGCAACACAAAATGAAAACTTGGAACAAATGTATTGCGGTATGTACTGATGGCTCGAAAGCGACAACGGGGAAGAACAGTGGTGAGATACTAAAATTAAAAGACATTATGCTACATATGGAATGGACGCTCTGCTTCCTCCACAGATCTGCGATGGTTACAAAAAAAGATGCCATATTGATATTCGGTCAAAAGCCATAAAAATTGTTAATTATATTAAAAGTCGACTATTGAATAGATTGCTTTCCACGTTGTGCACAGAAATTGGTGCCAAATACGACTAACTGCTTTTCCATATTAAAGTCAGGTGGTTGTGGCGAGGACAAGTTCTAACAAGACTTTTTAAATTGCGAGATAAATTTTAATTTTTTTAATGTTAAGTTTTACTGTTTAAAGTTTTTTACTGTTAAAACTATATTACTGTTGGTTTACTTCAGTGATATCTTTTCACATTTGGATGACTTGAATACTTCGGATTATACTACCAAAAATATGCATTGAGAAAATTCTGATATTGAATCTGCTATTGAACTCTGATATTCAGATATAACTCTGATATTGATCGCGTGTTGGAGATCATGAAAAAGCATTTACGGGAATTGAAAATTCAGTTACTGGAATAGTTTCTGTATAGAAACGATGATTTATCGAAAAGATTGGTTCTCAATCCGTTTAAAAAAAATGTTGTTGCAGCTGCTAAATTACCTACCAAACTGAATTCACAACCAAATTATTGACATATCGGTCGACAAAAGTTTACATCTAGAATTTTTAACTCAATATTTAGATTAGTTTTGGCTTGCACGACGATGTGAATACGGAAGCCTAGTAACGGAATCTTTGAAAACATTGATCCATTTCGCTACTTCTTACTTATATCATAAAAGTTTCTCAAAACTCAATATAGGAATCGTCTATTATCACTGAAAAAAAAATTGCTTATGTGTCTACAATGATGATCCACGTATATAAACACTTAAGTGAAAAACCAAATCGACCGTCGCGTTAAATATTACATTATTAAAGTTTGTTTTATTATGTTGTTATTACCTCGTAATATATTATTTTCTAACACTTGTTTTTAAATTAAAAATACTTTAATATAAGGATGTTTCGTATAAGGGTTTTATTTTTTAAACATATTGCGACCCTCCATATTCCTGTACGCGACCCCCCCTAGGGGTTAATTTAGTTATTATCGCTTCTATTAGGCACTTGATTCACAAATGCTGTTATTGAACGTGTTAATTAACCAATGTGTTTGTTCGATAGCAAAGATTTACATTTTGTAACCTGAATATATAAATGCAAGTAGGACCTTTGATTATGTGATGTATATTATGATTGTGATCATTGGCAATGTTATAATTACTATATGTTTAAATACTTTAATTAGTTTAAGTTTAATTTCTTTATTTGTACTGATTATATATGACTGATATCAAATTTGTATTGTATCAAATTATTTAATTTACATTTATGATACACTGAAAGTACTTGTGATATTTTATTCGTGCTACTCAAATCAAAAAATTTCTCGACTTTTCTAATGATGATGAATAAATGATATGATAAAAAATGATAATAGAGTAATATATTCCCACTACATTTTTGTGAGTACACGAAAAATATATGCACATTTTCACTAATAAATGAAATTGGTCAAATGGATCCGCATTTCAGAAATAAAATTAATTTTAATTGTTCAGTTCTAAGTAGCGAGATTTCACACTGTATGCACACTTCAAGTAGTTTTGGTAAAATCATCTTCAACAATTTGTTAGTTTCGAGTAGTGGTAGAATACGCTTCAACAATTTGTTGATATGGTGATATTTGCGAACAGGATATATTTTTGCTTTTAAATCGAAAACTTAAATTAACCGACATATACTGGAATAATTTTTGTGGCAAATTTGAAATAACATTCTTTATTGTGGCTATGTTGCCCCAATGTTTCTGGCTGATATAAGGCATGTTTAGTAATTAATTTTTTGTCTATGTTTATTAGTTTATTTGTGGTTAATTCATCAAATAATACCCAATTAATATTTGCCAAATATGCCTTTACACATATTTGCTTAAAATGTTAATTCTTATTATAGCTTTTCGATTGGTGATTTAATAACTTTCGCAATTTTTTTTTCGGGAATCCTTAGATTCTTGAAGAATCTTTAGTTAAATTTAAGAAAGTAGATTTCATTACACTCTTTTTATAACAAGAATATTGATAAATTGATTTCAAATAGGTATGAATACCTAGTATATTTTAGAATATATTTTTTTTTATGAGAGTTTACCATATCAAAAGTATATAATGTAATTTATATGAACCGGTCGCGTTGACGCGAAGCTTGAGACGGTAGTTAAATGGCATGACGACTAAGACGGTGGTGATTTCCTCGCTCATGGCCTGAATATTTCTCATGTTTAGATATTATTGAAATGTTTGTGATTATTTCCAGGCAAGATTGTTGAATTTGACTACATTTGCCACTTACTAGTCGATACATTTTTGATAAAAATAATGGATAAGCGATAGCGCTTGCAGAATGGTGACTGTGGTTAATCGATAGCTACTAATAATCATCAACTAAATAGCTGAAGATGCTGATGTTTCTATAACTAAAAATCTTTAACTTTTTAGTATTGCAAAGTTTTGTACACCAATTTGATGGGTTGGTGAATACAACGCATTGATATATTGGCTGCCCTTAAACTTGCTTTTCATCAGTTATTAAGTCTTGATTTTAACTTATTGCTTCTTATTTTTGCTTATTGGACTGTCAGGGATGTTCTACCATGTTCATTTTTGTATGACAGTTAAATTTGCTGCTGTTAGAGTTAGACAAGTAGTAGTCGATAAGAGATAACACGAGATAATCTCTATTGGATTTTTTTTTACCCCATATTCTGAGGTGTTATTTGTTGATGTATTCATTTAAATTAATGTTTGTGTATGTATTTGTTTGATGAGAATCACTATTGCAATTTTTTTTGTAAATTCAACTGGTGTGATTATTAAACAAATATAACAGGGTACCTTTTACTGTACATTATTAGATAAATTAATTATTCTATTTCTCCAGCCGGAAAATAACCTTCGATTAGCCGTAAAAATGTTGTTAATTGAGAGACCATCATTGCTGTTACACAACTCGACTGTCTCTCTGAAAGGTCAGTCTTCACATACACTTTTTGTAAATGTAATTCGTTGTTAAATGGTTAAAAGCGGTTTTATGTATTGGGCATGGTTTTGAAAATGGTAAGAAATTACAGCAATTATTTTCATCGTGCATTATCGTATTATTATTCTGAAAAAAATATAAGAACCGCAGAAAGCTACAAAAAGACACCCAACATATTTTTTTATGCGATGATTGCTTAAAAGAACGCAAATTTCAAAAATGGTTGCTAATTACGTCAATCAATATTACATCATTAGTTTTGCATCCAAATGCCCTTATGCGATATTCTCATGTCAGTTATTATAGGATTTAAAACATTTCATTCAAACATAATTATTAATTGAACCCAATATTGCACTCAGTTAATCGAACTGGATTAGATAATTCTCGCAAAATCTTCCCAATTTAGAAATTTTATAAATTTCTATATATAGTCTATAAATAGTCTTATCACGGCAAGTCTAAACTCCGTAGATTATTAACCACAATGAAGAGGTGATGAGAAGGGTGATAAAAGATACAACGATCAGTTTTTCGTTGTTAAATTAGTCAGATTTTTGATGGACAGTTTATAACAAAATTAGAAAAAAAATAGATATCGTATTATAGATAGATATAATTGATTTGAATGATACTATGCATTAAATAAATGATCTTTCAAAAAAAAAAAATTGTGTTGGAAAAATGGTTTATTTTATGTGTTCATTTTTAAAATTTTAGTTGCAATTAATGTTTCAAAATTATTCTTCAAATGTTTTCCTTTTATTGCTTTAAATGGTCACACTATTGGTAAAACCCTTGGATGTTAACTACACTTTATCCCAGAGAAAGAATAGATTACTAAATTTTCACACAATGTCATACCAAATAACTTTTTACGGATGTCATAGCATTTCAATCATATTATATGTTCTTAGGTCCATTTACACTTTATCCCAGAGAAAGGATAGATTACTAAATTTTCACACAATGTCATACCAAATAACTTTTTATGGATGTCATAGCATTTCAATCATATTATATGTTCTTAGGTCCATTTTTGTGAATAATGTTTGTTTACGTAGCCACTTATATGAAAATTAATCTTATAATTAATGAAAATCTGGATTATTAAAAAATTGTACACATTATTCTATACACTGCGCGACATTTTTATTGATGACTAATATTAATTGAAAAACCCTGAATTTAATTAAACTCTAAAAAACCCAATGAACTCATTTAAGTGAAACCAGCATACACAATATATATTAATATATAAATTTGTTATTATTGTGAAAATTTTGTTTCAGAAAGTACATGTTGGAAATTAAAACGATTTTGCATATTATATACCGTATGATAATTATTTAATTATTGAAATGTTTCTTTATTTGACTCATATTGAACTCATACATGCAGTTTAATTTGTTTCATACTTTATACTTTTATACATACATACTTCTTAGTTTCATACATACATACTTCATATTTTTTTCATATTCATTAAATTTCATTTTCATACTTCAATTCAGTTTATTTCCTACTTTCAAATTGGAATGGTTTAAAAACGAAATATGCACAAAGATACAACAGTAAACTCAGATATTATCACAGTAGCTTTGCAAAAAACTTAACGAACCAACCCTAGGAGAAGACCAAGCATATATATTTAAAATCAATTAGATTTTAAATGCAGATACATTTTATCAGATAAATTTTCTATCACCTAAATTAATATAGACACTATATACCCCAGACATTAAAGTTTTTAGTAAATGTGGAAATGTAGAACATTTATCTTCCAATAGGTTCATATATTTCGCGTATTGATGACGAAGGGCCTCAGTACATTTTATAACAGAGTTCCTTATGTGGTCAGTCGGACTTCATTCACAGCAGTCTCTTAGCTATTAGAAAAATGATGTCCTCCTAAATGTTTGGTCAGCTAAAAGAATATAAAATTATCACTGTAGTCAGATTTGGAAAAAAGAAGACCGTTAAAAGCCGTAAAAAGACTGTTAATTGAGAGGACATGCTGTTGCACAACTCGACTGTCTCTCTGAAAGGTCAAACTTTTTGGTAGTTCTCGTAAATGTTTTGTCAACTAAGAGAACAGAAAATTATCATTGGAGTCAAATTTGGAGAAAAAAAAGACGTCTAAAAATTTTTCAGCCAACAAAAAATTACTGCTGTGTTTTTGGCGATGGAAATCTGAATGGATGGATGGATGGACCTCTTACACGGTCATTCTATGCTTACATTTTTATCCAATATTTTTAATCCATATATGAACCACCATTACAATCAGCTGTGTTAATTATCACCAAATTTGCGTCAGCAATTTGCCTAATGTGTCCTTTTACCGGCATTTAACCTTACAAGCACCCAACTAACATCAACTTTTTTAAGGTATTATTTAATCTAATTAAGGACTTAATTTTAAATCTACCCACCAAAAAGACACTATAAATTGTATCGTAATCCTTTAACAAATATGTATTGTTTAAGTATACTTTAAATCGAAATAATTAATTCCAAGTATTAGAAAATTTCCCACTTTGACGCAATTTACATGGCTAAAAATAAAACGTTCCGCCATGTTCTTATCAAAGATTTTAAAATCTGATTTATTGGTCAAAACTTTAAAGACTATTCCCTTCAATTAATAAACGATGAAATCAAATCAATGGGCGAAAATGAAATAGCTTGTAAACTAACGTAGCAAGTCCTTAAAGAAATTATGGTAAAGCATCATACATGCATGCCAAGAGACAAGTTTTCGAGTAGTTACAAAAGTCTTTATAACAGCATCAATTTGAGCAGCTCGAAGAACAAATCTCCGCCTTAAACTATAAATTTATAAATCTATAGAAAGTAAAAAGGTACAAGGACAAAAAACCTTTAAATATGCTTTTCTTGGAACTGGAGCCAAATGATAATAAGAAAGAAACATATCAAATAACAAAATTGTAATGTTATATAGTAATAATTAAAGCTATACGAAAAATGAGATTGATTCGCCAGAGTGGAAGATGCTTGAAACGGGAACTCTTGCACCCAACAGCAGAAATGTGTCAAATATGGAGGTCTACATTGTAGCAATAATTGTACTATAAGCGAAAGAAAATATCTTCGGCATACATCCTTTAGCTAAAATCATCTTGCCAATTATAAGGACTGTCAAAATTTATATAGAACTTCAACTAAGAAAATTTCTCCCTCTTGAAGCTAAAATCCAACAAGGGCAATAACAAAATAATAGTCATATTATTGATACCAAAGTTATAGAGAGTATTTTATTCGCTTGTCAACATTGGATCCAATTCATTGAATAGTAGCTCTGATGTTGCAGCTGCAAACTCTAATCAATCTGAAAATATAATTAACAAACTAGAAAGAGTAGTTGAAAAATTGGCGCCATGAATGAACTCATTAATGAAGATTGTGTCCAAATTGCATGATAAACTCAAATAACGTTCATATACTTAAAAGTACTTTTTTTGGAATGATAATGGCCTCGTTAATCAAGGCCCTGAAATATCCTCAGAGATCATTTTCCTCAGAGAGCATAATATTGACGTTATGTTGATCTCTGAATCACATTATCCATACCAATCGAAGCTATTTAATATTTATATATTATATATATATATATATATATATATATATATATATATATATATATATATATATATATATATATATATATATATATATATATTTATAATATATATTTTATAATGTATATTAATATATATTTATAATATAACACCCAACATTCGGATGCTATAGCCCATGGAGGTATGGGCAAAATAATAAAAAAGGCAATTAAACATCATGAATCTCTCAAGTTCCAGATAGGACATATTCAGATAACTATTCAGACAACCTGTTGTAAACGAGGATAAGCGAGGTCCAAGAACTTTATCTTGACTTAATTGTCCTTCCTGTCAAAATATTAAAAAAGAGCATTATACTGAGTACTTTGTCACATAAGTGCCATATAAGCCATTCCTGGCAAGTGGTGATTACAATGTCGAACATCATAAATGGAAATCACTATTGATAACTACTAAAACGACGGGAGCTCATAAAATATATTGACAAAAATAATCTAAATACATTGCCTACTGACAGACCCGTCTGCTGGGCTAGTGATAGGAACAAAGTACTCGACACTATCGATTTATGTGTTACTAAAGGTATTGGATGGTCTGCTAAACCAAACTTTCGAACTTTCTTTGAATCACATTGAATATCATCAATAATCAAAAAAGAAAAATGTTGTTTTTGAATCTTATGTGTTTCCACATGAGATTGTGGAACCCAGTTGAAGGGATAGGTGGGGCTCTTTCCTGGTCAAGCAAGCAACAAAAATGTTATTTAGGCCGAGACGCAGGTTGTTCGCCTTCCGACGGGAAGTCGGCGAAAACATGGGTTGTTGGCTGTGGATAGGATCTCCCTATTCTTGATGGTACAGTATATATCGGAACCCTGATGAGTCTGAACCTTGAGATACGAAACATATGTCATCCAGTTGAAGGGATAAGTGGGGCTCCTTCCCGGTCAAGCAACCAATGTTTCGTCTGTTGGTGGTTAGACTCATCAGGGTACCGACATATGCTTTTTCGCCAAGATTCCACAATAGATAGCTCCTGGCTACTGTTTGCCTCATTGGACGCAGTCCAAAGAAGTCAAGAAACTCCATATATATATATATATATATATATATATATATATATATATATATATATATATATATATATATATATATATATATATACATATATCATATATAAACTATCCGTCGAGAAGTCGGCGAAAATATGAGTTGTTTGATTGTGGAGAGGGACTCCTTATTCTTGGCGAGTGAGCATGTGTCAGTACCCTGATGAATCTAACCACCAACAGACGAAATATGTGCCCTCCAATGTAAGGGATGGGTGGGGCTTCCTCCCGGTCCAGCAACTAACCAATGCTCATATATATATATATATATATATATATATATATATATATATATATATATATATATATATATATATATATATATATATATAGGGGAATGAGTTTAGATGATCAAACTGCTTCAATATAACAAACCACCTGAGAGATAACTGAAATGAATATTCAAATTCAGACTCAGTTCAAATTTCAACTACTCTAATAAGAGCAAAACATTCACGCTGCAAGACAACTGGAGCCAAAGGACAAGACAAAACATAACAGAGCAGTGGCAAGACTTAACAAAGCAAATGAAAGAATTACTCGGTAATGAAAAGAATCAGGCAAGGAGAATTATCTGGAAGGTCTTTGTCCCACTGAAGTTACTTATTACTGAAAACTTTACTAGGAAAAGAGGAAGAAATTACTTGATATCTTCCAAGCACCATTCTAAGTGGCATTTCCCATTAAAAGTGTAAAAATTACTAAAGTTAAGGATATGATTTGGATAAACCTCAATACAAGAAAAAATCCGGTAGTTGACATTATAACTGGGCAAGTCATTAAATAATTACCTTGAAAAGCATTAGTTGTCGACTAATTTTGTAAAGTAACTTTTTTTTGTTATTAAAATTATAGCTGCGGCCGCCGTTCGCCGGAGGCAATTGGTTTGTAGGTAACGGATGGATTACACAGTCAATAAGGTCGCCACCTAGTTCTTCGGAATCACAAAAAATAAAAATAAACCTTTAAAGTGGGAATACGTTTACCTCTGCCAAAAAAAACATAGTAACAGTAATAATTATTTGATAAACACGAGCACCAATTCACAAACTAACAAAAAATATATAATTATAACAAAAAAGAAACTGTGATGTCTACTACTACTTAACTAGACATAATAAAGATGAAAGGTTTAAGAATAAACAAATATTACTATATCAGAAATATTACTATAGTAAACAAATAGTGACTGAGCAATCCGTAATTAATGTGAGTGAAAATAATTATAAAATATAGCAAATTATATCTGGCCTTATCCTTTGCGGTAGTGTTTAGCTATTCAGCCCCTAGATAATCCAGTTACTAAGTTGGTTATTACTAAATAGTTCGGGGTCTAAAACGTTTGGAGTTCAAAACGTTTGGCTCCTAAAATATCTGGAGCCTACAATGACCAGGATCTAAAATGTCCATAATCTAGAATACCTACAGACTAAAATGCCCATAGTCTAAAATGACCGGGTAATAATTTTTTTTCTAATGGAGGGATTACTCAACCAGGACTATTAGCGGCGTCGACTACTAGATCGCTGTCCATCTTGTTGGGGTGAAGACAAGCGTTTAGCACGAGGTGATATTTTCGATTCTCTCGGCGTTCATCCCGGAGGCTACAGGTGCGGTTTAAAGTAAGAAATGCGCAAAACATTACTCCCTATAGCGGCCGATAATTTTTAAAAGCTAAATTACGTACCTCCAAAGAGAAAATTAAAGACTACAAGGAGAGGCTTTAATTTTGTCCACTCCATAACGAACGCCATCGCCAGATGTAACCTGATAGGATGCAATAAATGAGGAGGTGCCGATATAATGGAGAATAAAAAAAAGGATGTACCTTACTAGTATATCACAGATGAAAAAAAATAACTGTACAAACAACAATAACAACAGTAAAAAAAAATAAAACAAAAACGACAACAGGTTAAATTTTAGAAACTGATTCATTCTCCCAGGGCCTCGTCCATGAATTCAGAGACACGGCCTGAGAACAAACAAGCCTCCAAAAGGTGGATGAACATACAACGGTAACCCCTATATCCACCGCAATAAAGAAATGAAATATAGTTTCCATTAGACTAAAATAAGAAACCTAAAGAAAATTAATACAAACTAATACGATGCTCCATAAACAGGCACTGCCACTAATCTTCCATAACACATACAATGGGAGTTCTGATACCACCCAATAGTGACACCCAATTACGAGGCGAAGTTGCAACCAGATAATCACCCCTCGTAGCGTGTTCTTCCTTAAAGATTGTCTAAATACGGTGTTCCGAAAAACCTTGCACTCGCTCTAAAATAACCCTTTAAAAGTGGAAAGATACTCAGTGATATACACTGAAGTAAAAAATGCAAGATAGTGAACTTACTAGTATGCGAGGTAAAAAAAAACCGAACATGGTCGAGTCTAGAATATAGGATTGAAAAGAATAGGGTTAGTAGAGTGAATAATAACGAGCTCTTGTGAAACACAAGAAGCGTGGTTGTCACTGGTTTTAGTTTTGATAACTTTTGGGTATCACACTATCTATCAGAAAGTAGTACCAACATGTTCACCCTCATACTAAGATCAGCAGCATGAATCGGAAGCGCTATCAAATCCTACGGTTACGAGTTCAATCGCCACTCGGGCTTCGCGGACAGCGCTGTCAAATGCCTAGAAAAGATAAAAAAACCAAAAATCACGCCAGCGTGAAACGTATCGCAAAATTACTGTAAGAAATTCGTAGAAATACACTCCAGATTTACTTCCCAAGTAAATCAAAACTGACAAAAACCTGTGATATCGAACCGAAACGCTATCAGATTCTAAGGTTACGAGTTCAATCGCCACGCGGGCACCTAACCAAAGGCAGACAGCTCTGTCAAGAGTGGATAAAAGAAAACGCAAAGCGAAACTTTACATAGATAAATTCCAGATTTATTTCTCAAGTACATCTAGATAAACTTAAAACAGAGGAGATGACATTTCTCCTCCAAAGTAAGATAAAACTAACGCTAAAACAGGTAGGGAAAACGTAACAAAAGGAACGAGAAAATGACGTTTTCGAAGAAACTGAGTGGGGCTTTTCTAAAACGGATCGAAAAACAAATAACCTGAAAGGAAAAAAAACGTCATGAGAGTCGAAAACTACGGAGGAAACTACAGCCATCTTCCGAAACAGCGGAAGATCCACCAAGAGATAACAAATCTATACGTTTTATTTGCCTGCACGTGATTCATCTTCGACAAAGCTTCGACACAAACTTATCCAAAGCACTCGACAACTTTTTGTTGGGACGTCTCACTGTATCACCCGCATTAAAACATATATCCCGTTTCCGGAAGTTATGGGACTTTCAATTTCTTTCATATGCGGAATGAAGCTTCCGACGAAAAAATCATGTCCGAGTGTTACAAATACCATGTCAGAGTGTTACAAATATTTTACGAAATTTGGTTTTCAGCATAAGTGCACAAGCACAACTTGGTAACTAAGAGGTTGTTTGGGGAAATAAGAAATATAATACTAAACAGATAGTGACCTAATACTGCCGAAACAAAGAAAAACTTCGTCAACGGAAAATTTCTGCTAGCGAATTAAAAGGTTTTGTTTCGGAAAACTTTCGAGACTGGGACAAGTCTGAAATTCGCTCTGAGATATTAAAAATATTTTTGAATCACCTTCAAATGTAAAACCCTTAGTCGAGACCGATGGTTTGCTAGCAGAACAGCCAACGACAGGACTTACGATAGTTACCGGAGGCAAAGTCTGATTTACGTTGGTAAGGCTAGTAGTTGGAACATAAGAATCCATTACTAATTTGTCGCCTAAATCTGATTCTAATTTAATACAACTTGCACAGGATACTTTCCTAAAATTGGCGACGTTTTCTTTGTCAATATCTGGTATAACCAACCTTTGAATTCTAGCAGACAGATGAATAAGTTTCGACGTTTCCCTTAAGTACACGCTCTTGGTAGCAGTTTCTTCAAAATGAGTAACCAAATCAACTATTGAAGCGGTACTCTTAAGGATTTCAGATTGTCCAACCGAAAACTTAACAAAATCCAAAAACTGAGCGATTTTTTAAGTCATAGTCTAGCTTATAGTCTAGCAAATGATTATAATCCAAACCATTATGATCCAACAAAATTTATGAAACTAAAAAAAGTATAATAAAATCACTAATAATAAAAATCAAGTGTATGAAAAATGTTTAAGCTCCCAAATAGTTTAAAGATACCCGGTATAAAATTAAGAAATGAAATTAATCATTATCCTAAGTACGATTCAATATTTCAAAAAATCAGTAATAGAAAATAGAAGGAAATAAATTATCTCTATTTCTAAGCCAAACTCTTTCTAAAAATGCTAAATTATAAAATATAATGTAAAATTATAAATTATAATATATAAAATGTAAAAGTATTTGAATTCAATCCAAAACGAATATTGTCTTATTACCAAATAAATACTACCGAAATCTTAAACATTTTTTTTTCCTTCCTGAAAATGAATGATATCTAAAATATTTGAATATTTGAATATTCTTAAACATTAATATAACTATATTAATTTTTAAAACGTCTAATTAGTATCAGTGGAATTAAAATCTAATTAATGTTTGATCTATACTTGGACGGTTTTTATTTTTATTTTTTAGGTTTGGAAACGCGTATGAAAGCTAGATAAATAGATTTATATTTATATATGTATATTGCACTATTTATAATGCAATATACAAAGTCGACCATTCAGTAGAGAGGAAAGTGGGAAAAATCTTTTTGATTCTAAAAGCTCGTAAACCGACGGAAAAAGCATCATCATATATACCCCTTACACTTTTATCTATTGTGACAAAGCTTTTTGAGCAGTTGCTCTTAATAAGCAGCGTTCCAGAAACCAGTTGGGATTTCGCGAAACATACGAAACAATCGAAGAAGTATATTGGAAGTGAGAAATATTAATAACGCTTTTTCAGGTAAAAAATACTCCTCGGGTGCATTCTCGATGGTACGAAAACCCTTCGATAGAGTATGGCATACAGGTTTATGATACAAACTTCCTACCAAGTGCAAATTTACTACACTACATTATCAGGTATTGTTATCCTAACGTTAAGAACTGATACTACGCTGTCAAGGTAGTATCCTGGGTTTCATACATTTTTAAATCTTCACAGCTGACTTACCAACTACCGACCAAACACGTTCATGGCCACCTTTGCAGATAGCACCACGATGATGGCAATAACCAATGTACCAAGATATGCACCTGCAAAGCTAGTAAGAAGCCCTAACATAGAGGAAAAGGTAAAAATGTGGCGCATAAAATTCAACAAGAAGACGAAATCAGTCACATTTACCTTAAGAAAGAATGTTAAGTGTGTTGAATGAAAGAATGTTAAGAATGTCCGAGTGTTAAAATTAATATGCATCAACTCCCGCAGGCCGACTGTTCAAAATATACCGACTATTTCTAAATCATTCCGGGTGTTTCGCCAAAATCGCATTTGGCATTTTCAAGTGTTGCCCGCTTCGATTGAAGAGTCCAACTGGAGTCCGGATATATATATATATATATATATATATATATATATATATATATATATATATATATATATATATATATATATATATATATATATATATATATATATATATATTACCGAAAAAAACAACCTGGAAATAACGCATTTTTGCGAGAGACAGCAATATGGTTTAAAATTGTCCAAACTCCACTGGCTAATTGGTAGAAAATTGAATCTATCGTTAGTTACTAAGTCAGAAAAGTATATGTCTACAAAGCGATCCTCAAACCCCTATGGAGTTACAGCATACAACTGCGGAGTAGTGTAAGTTTTTCTAATATAGAAATTATTCGATTCGATCGACGATTCCAATCCAAAACTTAGAGAATATTACCGAAGCTCCTTGGTTCGTAACAAATCAAAATTAACACACGGTTTAATTGGTGTTTCAGTTAAGAATGTGGATGTTTTTGCAAAATTTCTATAACAGAATAAATTACCTTAATAATCAAAGTATTGGCCATTGTTAGCTATTACTTTTTCCCATCTTTCTGTCAAAGAATGGATTCCACGCCAAAAGAACTGTTGGAATAGCCAACCATCTATCAAGCCAAATTTTCACTTTTAAGTAAGTGTTGCAAGAATGTAAGTCCATGCTGCATCGATCGAAATAACTGGTACTCCGAAGGGGCTAATTTTGATGAATACGGGGGATGAGGTAGGACGTCCTATTTAACGTTTTCCAAATAGTTTTCTACACATTTTGCAACATGAGCCAATCATTGTCATCTTGAAAAATAACTTTATCTTGTCTTTGGACGTATTCTGGTCGTTTTTCCTTCAAATGGTCGGTTCAATTTCATCAAATGTTGAATTTGATATCTGTCACAACACGATGAAAACAAAAAATTTTGTCTGGCAAGCAAAATTTCACTATTAGTTTTTTTCCTTTGAATGGCTCTTTCCTTCAATTCATATGGAATCCATTTTCCTTCCTTCTCGATCTTTCCCAATGTATGTAGACAATCGAAAATGGTGAATTGGGCAATATTCAATGATTTTACCAATTGTTTCAACGTATAAGTTGCGTCTTCATCCAATAATGTTTCCAAATCTGCATCTTGAAACTTTTTCGGCTCTCCTGGACGCTCTTTGTCTTTTATATCAAAATAACAAATATTTAAAGCGTTTAAACCACCGTTCACAAGTTTTTTTGGTTAGAACAGATTCACCATAAGCTTCAACCAATAGTCGATAACTTGCAACAGCCGCTTTCTTCAAATGAAAGAAGTTTACTAAACTTAGGTTAAAAACCGCAAAACGTTTTTTTTTTTTGTACATAATTCGATAAATTCAAAGCTATTAAAAACTATGTTTTTTTACACAATGACAATAAATTACAAACTGGCTTTTGATGGCGTATGTTTACCCTCCAAAACGTCATAGACATCATTAGTCATCTATACCAGAGGTATAGATTCCAAACTTTCCATACTGATTACTCCAGCAAGTTCCAAGGGCCAACCATTTTAATTTTCCTGCCATTATCTGTAATTTCTAAACTAGTCGCCGAGTATGCGCCCCAAACAAGCATATGCTTGCTAAATTTGCTAGTCGCGGGTTGGATTGACGGCACTGGGAGGCCGTTGTTTGGAGACCTTCGGTTTATACCAAAAAATGCATTAATAACGCTTCTCAGCAAAATGGAAATTTTTAACCGAAACACCTCTGTATATATATATATATATATATATATATATATATATATATATATATATATATATATATATATATATATATATATATATATATATATATATATATATATATATATATATATATCACCAGCCCGTGTCGATCCACTGCAGGATGAAGGCCTCTTCAGCATGTTTCTAACTTTCACGGTCCTGGGCTTTCCTCTGCCACTCTGGTCCAATATACTTAACGATGGCATTAATCCATCGTGCATTCGACCTTCTTCGAAGACGTTTGCGATTAAGCGGTATCCACTCCAGGATTGCCTTGGTCCATCTGTTATCCCATCACCTCGCTATATGGCCTGCCCATCTCCATTTCAATCGCTTTACTCTTCCAATAATGTCAGACTTTCGTTTGTTCCCTGATCCATGCGCAGGACTTTCTGTCTCATCTAGTAACACCAAGCATACATATCTCCATTTCCCTCTGTGCTACCCGAAGCTTTTGAATTGATTGGGATGTGAGTGTCCAGGTTTCACTTCCGTATGTCATACCGGGTAGAATGCACTGATCGAAGACTTTTCCTTTCAGGCAAAGTGGGAGTCTTCTCTTAAAAGCAATGTTGAGCCTGCCAGGATATATCCTCTGCCCAAGATATATAAAGCTGTCCACAATCTCCAAATCCCTTCCTAAAACTGAAATTCTTCTGTCCTGAGCGAAGTTATTGAACACAACCTGACTCTTTTTCAGGTTTATTTTCAAACCAAATGGTTCGCCAGCCTATTGTAGTTCTTGTATGCGTCTTTGTAGTTCCTCTGGGTCTTGTGAAGGGAGAACGATATCATCGGCAAATCTAAGATGGTTTAAGTTTGCATCATTGATCTTTATACTATCCTGTTCCCAATCCAGTTTACGAAATACTTCTTCAAGGCCAGCCGAGAAAAGAATAGGCGTTATTGCGTCACCCTGCCGTACACCTCGTTCTACATTAATTCCCACTTCAAGATCATCAAAGTGAATTGTGGCTGTAACTCCATCATATATCGATCCTAATAGGATTACATATGCTTTATCTACCCCTTGGCTAAGCAGTGCATCCAATATTGCATGCTTTGAGATGGAGTAAAATGCTTTCAAATGCTTTTGAATGCTTATATATATATATATATATATATATATATATATATATATATATATATATATATATATATATATATATATATATATATATATATATAAATCTATTGCTGTTCGTTAGTCTAGCTAAAATTCAAAAACGGCTTGACCGATTTGCATATTGTTTTTTTGTTTTGTTCTCTCTAATACAGAGTTAGTTTAAAAAAAAATAGGGAAAACCCAAAAGAACAGCTGAAAAATCGAAACATTTAAAATCGGTAATTTAGTATGGGAATCGCCACTTCAGATTACTTTTAATAGATGGCGTTTGCGGCGGACCTATCGCCTATTGTCTTTGTATTTAGACATAAAAACACATTTTTTACGTTACTCGAGGACTTCAATTGACAGATTTGTGTGACTGTGAAAACAATTTCGATTCGTTTTATAGTGTTCATTACAATTCCGAAGAGAAAACGAGCTGACATAGGTCGTCGACGTCAGTGAAATATGCGACGAGTTACCTCACGTTCAACCCACTATGATGACCAGCGAGCCACAGATAATCATATTGGTATGTCCGAATCGTGGTTGAGAGTGTCTGAAAATGAACGACAAATGGATAGATTTACGAGTTCGTGTACATCAAACACTACAACAGCGAGCACGACACAATGAACATGAGCGATTGCGCCGATGCAGTACTTCCATGCACCTGGAACGAGCGGCATTACATTACGATCTGGAAATCAATTACGATACGGACAGATCAGTAGAATTTTAGAAATGTCAGTTCAGTTGAAATACCGCGGTGAATCTCCTGGATTGTGTTGTGCGGATGGAAAAGTGAAATTACCACAATTGTTCCCACCACCAGATCCATTATGCTCATTAGTTTCTGGGACGGGAAGTGATTCTACCCAATTCTTGGCCAACATTTCATTCCGGGAAAGCTGTTTTCCTTCAAATCAGTCGACACTGTTATCAACCAGGATGAGGTAGTCAATTATCCCACACAATTTTTTAATTCGCTGGAATTGCCTGGACTACCACTTCACAATTTTCAATTAAAAGTAGGCATCATCATCATCATGTTGGGCAACATTAATCAACCTCGACTATGCCATGGAACGAGACTGGCTGAGAAAAAGCTAATGAATAACGCCATCGAGGCAATGATCCTCAAGGGAAAATACATAGGAGAAGTTTTGATTCCGCGTATCCCGATGATTCCAACGGACTTGCCATTCGATTTTAAGCGGCTGCAATTCCCCCTGCGTCTGGCCTTTGCGATGACCATAAACAAATCACAGAACCAGTCACTGGAAGTTTGCGGAATTAAAGTGTTCGCATGTTGAAAAACCATTATTTTTTACGCACCGGTATATATTTATATATTTACGCACCGGAAATCAATACAAAAAAAGTAGTTTATCAGAAAGCTTTACACTGAATAACTGTATTTATTTTTCATGTAAATAAAAGACATTGAATTTATTTGAATTACGCAAATTACGCAAGCAAATCTCATTTAATAACTTAACGAAATTCAAACCGTACACAATGCAGCCAGTAGTCTCAATGAATTGAAGTTGGAAGGTTGATTAGGATTGATAATGGCTAATCAAAAGTTACAATCAAATATATTGTAGGTTATCCGAAGTTCACCGGGTCATCTAGTTAAAAATATAGTTTCTGCTAGAAGTCATATGCGCGAGTGCGTGATATCTATCGTGACTTGCAGTCGATCCCAACTTCCTCATTAACCTTATAGATAACAGCCAAAATACGCAGACAGAAACATTGTTATCCTTTAGAGATAAGTTATTGAACTAATTTTTAGATTGATTTTATACTTTAGCAACACATTCCCTAGCGCTTAATATTATAACATTTGCTTATTACCCAGTATATGAAGATATATATATATATATATATATATATATATATATATATATATATATATATATATATATATATATATATATATATATAAGTTATATATATAAGTTATAAGATATATCAATATTTTCTATAATTTTTTACATTTTTGGTATTTCCGGGCTTAGTTCAGTATTCCAAAATTAAAAGTTTTCCAACTCTCAGTAACATTAGAACAGGATGTTGTTCCATGGTATTCAATACATAACTGAAGTAACAAATTCAAACCATTTGAAAACTTTATGCTTCTTTCTAGTGAAGAGTCTTCATCATAAACCAAATTTTGCAACTGTAATTTTTTGTAAACTACTTGACGTTAGGGATGTACAAGTCATCTTATTAGTGGTTTTCTCGTCGGGGATATCATCGTCTGTATGGCCGTCGACATCTGATGTATTTTCGAGAATTTCAAGCAGTTCTAATTCTGATAGTTCATTGTCGTGAGAAAATATAACTTCTTCAACGTCAATTGGTTGCAACTCGTCGAAACCATCGCCATGAATTTGGTATAAGGTTCTATTCTATACAATGTCTTCAATTTCTGTTGCTTTGTCAGGAACTGCTGGCGTATTGGCCGCAACCTGTGGCCATAACTTTCTCCAACAGGAATTCAATGCTGATGAAAGTTACTGTTCCAGTGCTTAATTGATAAATGTTTTACAATGGTTTTCTTTACTAAAAGCTTTCCAACTCTCAGTAACAGTGAGAACAGGATTTTGTTCCATGGTATTTAATGCATAACTGAAAGTTCACTTGACATATTATCTTTTAAACGCTGCTATTATTCCCTGATCTAATGGTTATACCACTGATGCAGTGTTAGGAGGTAGGAAGCAAACTTCTATGTTTGGATCAGCAAACTTTAGGTATTCCGAATGGCCGTTAGCATTATTAATAAGAAGCAAACCTTTGAATGGCAACGATTTTGAGGCCAAATATTGTTTAACACTCGGTACGAAGCAGTTCAGAAACCTGTCTGTAAATAATGTTGCAGTCATCATCCAACTTTTTGGTTTGCTCTCCAAGAGAGGCAGACCATTTTTGTTTTTATGTTTTAGAGCACGTGGGTTAAGAGGTGTAAAGAAGATTTAAAGGAAGCCTATAGTTTCCTCATCTGACTTTAGATTCTTGAAAAGATGCCTAGCTTTTTTTTGAAAAATTCGGCTGCCAAGAGGCAATCTTCTTTTTGTTTGATCTTCGATCCAAATTCCGAGCGCTGTTTCCATATTTTCCATCGTTAGAGGTTGCAAGAAATACCTAACTTTATTGCTGGTACTAGCACCGTACAAAACGCTAGCCCGAATGGATTGCTCACTATTTTTTATTGTTCTTACCGTGGATTCATTCACGTGAGCGGCACTCCAATACGTTTCAACTGCAGCAAGACAGTCTAACAATTGAATTTTTGTATTAAGAGTCATTACATTTCGCTTCTCTTTAACAGAATCTTGGCCTGTGTATGCCATTAGATTTTAAAATTAGGACATATAACTACGTAACTAAACTCACGAAAATGATAATATTCTCTTTAATTGCCAACTTCCTTTGAATAACAATACATACAAACTATATAACTGCCTAACCAACAGTTATACGTCACGCGAAAAAGGCAATAAAACAATCCCTGGAAAATTAGAAAAATTAAAAAATTAGCAGTTCGCACGAGATTGCGACGAAAATACGCCGCATTGCTACATAATTCGATTGAAAAATTAGTCTAGGCGATTTCGCAAGACAAATCCGCGGATATTCAAAATTGCGGTTGGTGAAGGATTACTGTATTTTAATACAATAGGAGCAATAAATGGGAACCACTTTTGTAAGGTTGTGTTTTGTAAACAAAATCAAGAGCATATTCTTACGTCAGTACATTATTTCTAAATTGAGATATCAGACATCAAAAATAAAGGTTAATTGCTTCATTTTCTTTATATTACCGCTAATTATAACAGTAATATTGTTAATTAAACGCCAAAGATGGTTGTTTACAAATGGAGTATACTCATAATGAAATTTCAAGCATATCCTTATTAATAAATCGACAGTAAATAAAAAATAATTCATATATAAATATATTCCCAAAAATGTCTATGAAATAAATCATGGAGATTGTAACTATCCGTAAAAAATACCATATAGTGAAAATAATCGAAATTAGGTACATTCATTAGATACTTTCATAAATATGCCAATCTCGGATGAAATCGTGCCCCGATTTGATCCATTTTAAATTGTTAATTTTTGGATTGACCTTTTTTTCCAGATATCCCGATTCGGCCCATAAGGCTTAAATTTAACATACTCGTTTCCACAAGGTATTGAGTAGGGTGGGTCATTATTTAACGATATGTTATCTTATAACTCGTATTTCATATTAACGTTTAACAACTGTTATCGATCTGAAGAAATAACAGGTACACTGTGAATAATACATGGAGTTTCGTTTCGATAAAGTTGAGTGAGTCACTGTTTCGAGAAGAACATTAGGTATAAGTGTAGTTTTATATTGCTAATAATCACTTTGTTTTAATAAAACGTTTGGACATTTTCATATATTCTTTATTTATAATATATTTTATTTATGTATTTTGTTAGTGACCTAAAAATTTAAACGTATTAAAGTTATTAAAAACATAACAAAGGAAAGCTCTTTGAAAAATAAAATATCTACTACATATTTTAATAAATTATAGAAACTCTTTCTCAGTTATAGAAATTCTACAAATTCTGTTCCTGCGATGAGAAATTAATTGGCCGCTTTTAGGAAATTTTCGTTCACAGGAAACCGAAGTTGATATAGATACAAATTTCAACTGGACGTTATAAGAATTCATTTTCCAGTAGTGCAATGGGTTTTCAGAATGTTTTAAAAGGGGCTCTTCTAAATAACGTTGAAGTTCAACTATAGCACGTGATCTAATTCAGTTTTTAATGTTTTGTTTTATGATTTAAATATGGAGGCGTTGTGTCCTGCTGTTAGGTAATTTTCAGATTCTGAATTGCATAACAGTTTTTCGTTTTTTTCTTCATATAATGTTGTAAGAGCATTTGTTTTCAAGTTTTTTGTTTCTTCTTCAAACATTTCTGAAGAAAATCCTACATTTTTATATCTGAGATCCAGAAAAAAACTAAGTAAAAGTGTTGAACTGTTGTTTTCATATTTTTAAAACGAACCCTAATTCCACTAGCAATTATTTCATTAACGTATCAGGCTAATAGAGGGAGATAACTAACAGGGAGATAACTAACTGTTTCTTGCGAGGTCTTTACACAAGTCTTGAAGGCTACTGGTAATCACTATAACTGAAGATGAAGTAACGTGTTTTTCGATGCTCATAAATGCCGTTAATAATTCCATCGGTTCTATAAGTTATAAGTTCGAATAAGTTCTTCAACAAGTTGAAATTCTTGGTTTGATAACATAGGTAATTCTTCTGTTCCAATGGCGGCTAACGATACACGTATCTGCTCTTTTAATACATTTGTTCTATCCAACATATAATAAGCAGAATTCCACCTTGTAGCCACCGATTGTTTTAGTTTTTTGCTTGCCATTTTATTTTTGGTAAAAATCAAGCTTACTATTTGTTTCTTTTAAAATATGCTCCGGTGTTAGATACGTTCGCTACATGATTCTTCACTGAAACCAACGCGTCCCTAACAACTAAATTTAATGTATGGACTATGACTTTTCACTGTAGTTCGTCCAAAATAGCCTTTTTTATGCTTGCGGCAATATACACACATAGACAGACACACATAATCAAACTATTCTTTCAACTTCCCATTCAGTGATTATTTTTATCAAATCGTTAGAAAGATTTATACCAGTATAGCTTTCACTGCAAGGACCAATTTCTACTAAAACTGATTTTATTTAAAAATTGTTATTAATGAAATGTGATGTTACACCTATAAACCCATCATTCTTGCAACAGTCGCAACAGTCTGTCATAATTGTTAGTGATTTTGCTTCTTGCAATACTAACTTCCTCAAATTTTGCCAGTAACAAAGTACTTGACAGCGCTTTTCCACTCGGAGGGACGTAGGAAGGATTCGTATAGTTTATAAAGCCATCTTCAACTATTGAAAATGGTTAAAAATCTTGAGTAGCAATAATAAGTTTACGTGAAAAATCTCAGAGATAGTTGATGATGATGAATTGGCTTCAGCTTAACTGATCTCCAACAATTCAGGAGTTGTAGTTGGCAAAAGCGAATAAGATATAGATGGAGTTGAACTTGATGGAAAAGAATGGAAAGAAAGCTTTTCATGACATAACTTAACTGGAGGATGTTTTCTTTGAATGTGTGGTTTGAGATTGCTGATCGGTGATTTATATGACAAAGTGTGTTTTCAAAAATTACAGGAGGCCTGTTTTCATTTCTCGGCGCTAAGAAATTCCATAAAATCGATTTTTTTCTTCAAAATTGTTGTTTCATTATTAATGCAGCTACAAAAAAATATATTATGTTGAATAATATACTTACATCATACAAAAAGCGACTTACCGTAAACTTTGTATGTAGGTAGTAGGTATAAAAGATTCTAGTTACTGAGGAAAAATAAACTAAATACAAAGTAAACATAAATACATAGTTAAATCACGAATTCGGATCGATAGGTAACCAAAATGCAATATGGGTCTGACCATATTTTGATGCGAATGCGAAATAATATTTTGACTCTACCTGTAGAGTAACAAGGGGAATCCCCGTATAGTCTATTGCCAACCATAAAACTATAAAATGATTAGACAACATTAAATATGAGGAACTACGCAGATGTCTGCATATTTCACAATTATAAATTATTAATATTTTTATGGTCGACTTCAAAATTATTTGTCGTTGAACAACCTTCAAAATAAAATTATAAATTATTATAAAATAATACCTACTATTTACAACAGTAACTAAGTAACTTACTAAGTAAATTACTAACAGTAATATGCACTAGATTATTTAGATGTATTCAAAGTGAAACTAAAAGTAAATATATAGAAAATAGGAATATTATAAAATCGCTATAAAAATACATTTTTGTAATACGTTGACAGTCCAGAATATCCGAATCTTGCGTTTAAAACACAATTATTACTGAAATCAAATGATTATATCTATTATATAATGATTTTTGTATTGTGGTTTTATACCTACAATTTTTGCTATAATAAATCTCTTCTACGCGCATATTGTACAATTATCTTTTTTATTTGCATTTATATTAAGCTGTTATTATAGTAACTATTGTTATATGGCATATAACATGTAAATATAGTTGTAAAATGAGTGTTACAAGAGCAAATGTAAGCGAAATGTGACAATATTTTTAAAATATCAAAACTAACAGTAACCTGTTATTTTTAACAGTTATTTTAAAATAGCAGTGACAGTTCCAACTGTTACTTAATATAACAATTTTGCCCATCTCTAGTAGTGACTCACTTAAGTAGTTATACTTAGTAGTTTTCAGTTACCATCATTACCTCCATTCCCTATCTCATACCAGGTTACACGCAGGCATCAATACTTTTTCTTTACAAGCATATATTAAGTAAATCTTTAACTCATTCATGCACATACTGTCTATATTATAATATATATATAAATACTGTCCAGTGCTATAATGAAATGGGTTCCGTGTTTAATCCTATTTACTCAGTTTTATATCATACCTTCGATATATAACTTTCCGAGTTGTGCACTTTTGTTTAGTCGATATTATGACATGTAGTTATTTTTTTTCAGCTTGTTCTGGAAGAATGCTTATTGTGTTCCGTGTTTAATTCTATTGTGTTTAATCCTATTCCGTGTTCCGTGTTTAATCCTATTTACTCAGTTTTATATCATACCTGTCCGAGTTGTGCACTTTTGTTTAGTCGATATTATGACATGTAGTTATTTTTTTTTCAGCTTGTTCTGAATTAATGCTTATTGTAACTATGTCGTCAGCACATCTAATGAAGTTGATATTATTCGTCAATAGGGACACCGACGTTATACAAATTAAGCTTTTTGAATATGCCTCCAAAAGTTAATGCAAATGATTGAGGGAATATTTGTCCTCTTGTTGTTCATCCTATTGATTTTTAGATTATTTTCTTGTTAATGTTCCTTATAGCTGTGTATATCTATCCTAGAGTTGTTCAGTATTTCTGTTAATGCCCGTATCTCTTCTGCGCCAAACACTTTATAAAAGTCTATAATACTTAAATGAAGAGGAAAATTATATATATATATATATATATATATATATATATATATATATATATATATATATATATATATATATATATATATATATATATATATTTATTTATTTATTTTCTTGTAAATTAATATATATAACTTCCGCTTCATTTCCACCCTGCGTATTTGAGTCTATTTTTTTAGATAGAGATTTAATAGCCCTTTGTGGTTTGACAACTTCGCTTGAACACTCATTTCCTGAACCCTTTTTTTAACTTTTGCTTTTCTTCGAGTTTAGCGTTTCACACTGAAGAATATTCGAATAGAAAAATTTATCCCATCTCCTGTTATTTCTGGCATTCCTTCAGAATCATCGTATATGTTCTTCTGCTTTTGGAGCCTGTCTTGGATATACTAGGATTATAAATTATACACTTGTAGCTTTTTAATGTTTTAAATATATTTCACGCAAACAAATAGTTGTACCTACCAGAATTCTACGTTCTACGATTATCTAGTGGCATTGTAGCCACATGCCCATTTATCCCAAAAAAACAGGCCACTATTTGTTTCGAAACGGCCCTTGCGCGAACAACTTTTGTTGGGTTTGTCTCATTTTGAAAGACCCATATAGTCGACTGCTGTTTTCTTTCGGGCTATATGCATAGATACAACACCTGTCTAAATGTTATATATGGCTTTTGACGCATTACGATTCAAGTTTTTGAGCATATCTTTCCACGAATCGGCATGAGTCTTTTTTGAGCGATTGTCGTATTATGCAACATCCAACGCGTACTAATCTTTTTCACGGCTAAATGTTTCTGTAAAATCTTGTGTATGCTTGTTATACTAATGCCTAGGGATGCCTTAATCTCACGGTATGTCACATGATGGTCTTGCATTTTTAGTTCACGCACAGTATCAATGTTTTCTGGCCTACAAATCGATTTTAAACGAGCTTCCTTAAATTCGTCCGTGAGCGAACAATGGCCACGATTGAATTCACTAAAAATGGTTTTAGAGAGTGCTTCATCGCCAAAAGTCGAAGTAAGTTCATCGATGCACTGTTGTTGTAAGATAGTGAAACTAACAAAAATGATAGCAGGAACACATAACTATATCTAAATATAGAATATCTAGTTTCTGCCTCATTTAACATAACTGAGAGAGAAAAGCAAGGGGAGGGATTAACACCGACCGTGTTTAGTGTTGCATTATAATATTTTTTAAAACATGTCAATAAACCCGGAATTGAATGAAAAATATTTTACATTTCATCAATTGATAAATAATTTATATATATCATTATCATTTCCACGCAGTCTATTATCATTAATTAATATAAGTTCGTAATAAAGAAACATTTTTAATTTTTATTGTGAACAATACGTCAATTTATTATAACAATTAATGACACTTTTTGGGCGGAATAAAAAAAAAGAAAAATAAAATATTTATCCCAATTTCAATTATTTAAGGAGAAAAACAAAAAACTGGACCGGCAAGTAATTAGTTTCAAGGCAAACTATGACGAACATTTATCTGGTGATCAAGTCAGTTTTTAGTATAAAGAGCTTTTCCATAACACACCTAATTACTTCCTTGTGGTCTCAGAATGCAGGTTTTGTTAGCCAGGCAGGTTTTGTTAGCCAGGTTACATCATAAGGAGATGATCGAATATTCTAACAGTATATATAAACTAGTGAGTAAAAAACGGCGAATCCTTTGAATTATTTTTTTGTTGCAGATTGACTCATTTTCATTTGTGTCTGGACACCACTATGTGTATGCGCTACCTGAAGTGTTGATTTCCGCGGAATTTTTAACTGCGTTATATAAAACACAGTGTTATATCTTTCGCATTTTCGTGGAAATTGGATGATGTACCGTATATTATTACTATGTTTATGTAATATGTTTGCCTACATATTACAAAAAAAAGCTAACAATTTCTTAATGCAAGGTTAATGTAAAAAGTGGTTTGTTCAATTTCATTACAGAATTTTTAAGTTCAACGGTGCATCTTAATTCGGATACCTGACAGTTTATTATATAAATATATATATATATATATATATATATATATATATATATATATATATATATATATATATATATATATATATATATATATATATATGTAATGTTAGAGTTTCTTGGACTGCGTCCAAACACCTACGTCTCCGCCTAAATGAACTTTTCTTAGGTGCTTGACCGGGAATGAGCCCCACCCATGTTTTCAACTGGATGGCATATGTTTCGTTTCTAGATGTACACACTCTTCAGGGCGCCGACATATACCATACCATCAAGAATAGGGAAACCCTATCCACAGCCAACAACCCATGTTTTTGCCAACTTCCTATCGGATGGCGTATATACATAATGTTAGAGTTTCTTGAACTGCGTCCAATGAGACTACAGTAGCTGAGTGTCATCATAGACCACAACGTTGGGTTCCACAATCTCATGTGGAACACACAACACCTGCGTCTCCGCCTAAATAAACTTTTCTTGGGTGCTTGACCGGGAACGAGCCCCACCCATCCCTTCAACTGGATGGCATATGTTTTGTTGTATACCATACCATACATATATATATATATATATATATATATATATATATATATATATATATATATATATATATATATATATTTATATCGATCCACTGCAGGATGAAGCATGCATTCATTCAGCATGCTTGCAACTTTCACGGTCCAGGACTTTCCTCTGCCACTCGGGTCTAATATACTTAACCATGTCATCGGTCCATCGTGCTTTCGGCCTTCTTCGTGGACATTTGCGATCAAGCGCCATCCACTTCAGGATTTCCTTGATCCATCTGTCATCCCATCGCCTCGCTATATGGCCTGCCCATCTCCATTTTAATTGCTTTACTCTTCCAATGATATCACACACTTTATATATATATATATATATATATATATATATATATATATATATATATATATATATATATATATATATATATATTCGAATTAATTTTACATTACATTACAGTTTTACAATAAATATTGGGTATTACTAGCACTAATATTTAATATTACAAGCAAATCAAAATTTTTTTATATCACAAACGCAGTTCGCAGATGTGTAGCCATTCCAGTGCTTCATCGTTCAGGTCGTGAATATCTTTCAGGGGGGCTCTGAAACATACATCGGTGCTTTCCAAGGCAAGGTGGGCAATAGATTGCTCTTCAGCACCACGTTTATTGCATCTCAGGCTCCCCGCGACTCCCCCGCGACTCCCCATGCGACTCCCCATTCATAGAGTGAGAGTCCAATTAAAGCATATTAAGTACCTTCCTCTTCCTCGTATTCTTCTTTACAGAAAAGTCGTGATCTATGGAAACACATCCTATTTACGTTTTTTTCGGACTACTTCTCACTAGCGTTCCCTAATTCTGGTTTCCGTGATTATATATTGGAAAAATGAACCAGTTAGGTTTTTAATTTGGTCAATACATCTTTTTAGAGGTCCGTGATTTAAAACTATCCATCTGTCCCTGTACCACCAGTCTTTCTATTTCCATCCCTGCGATCAACGTGGCCGAAGAATCTTAATATTCTTTCATGAATAATTTAGCATAGCCTTGTGGGTTTATTCATTTCTTAGATAATAAATGCCTTTATTCCTCTGTCATTCCAAGTAATGCGGAGTATTCGAATCCAGTACCAAATTTGAAAAGTTTTTATTATGTCAAAATCCCTCACATCCTTCACTATCCCTCACATCTGCTAATTTTGCACTATATTTTTTTGCCATTTATCATATTCTGATCTCTCGAGTGTTACCTACCCCTTTCATTCGATATTAAAGCTCCAAGACGAATAGGCCTACTATCTTAAATTGTCCTACTTAAATTAACGATAATCGTAATTTTCGTTTTCTCCTCGTCTATTTCTAGTCTATAAAGATGACTTTATTATGGTTTAGGTTAGTCCGTCGGTCGATCTCGCAAGAAGTGTGATCTCATCGGCATATCTAAACTTAGTTATTTTAATGTCGCCAATACTGGCACCACTGATTCATTCCTCGAGAGATCTACGCATGATATATTTGCCGTAAATTTTGAATATAATTAGAAATAGAATGCAACCTTCTGGTTTCTTTATTGACATAAAACTCATGAGATGTACGATCTTCAATGTTCATCACCGATCTGTTTTTAATATTGATGACAAATTAAGGCAACCAGGTGATTTAATACTTCCATTTCCTGCAGAATTTGCCATATTTTCAGCTATTTTAGGCTGTTAATACGCCTTCTGATACCCAAGAAAAAAGAGGTGTATAGGATGGTTGACTTCTCAGGCTTGTTCGATTATTGTTTTCGACTACTTCTGCTTGCAGAAATCCAGCTTTCTATGGGGAAATCTGTTTTGATATCAAATCGGATTATAAGCTTTCGTTGACAATGTGAAGAAGGATTTCACTTCCATGCTGAACGAGAGCCATAAGGCGCTAATTTTCAGATTTCTCTCTAGATCATCTTCTCGGGTATTAAATATATCTTCTACAAAATTGCACTCATAAATGAACCATCATGTTCATTCATCAGATTGATTCAGATTAATATTTCAAGAAAAACCATTCAATAATTACCAAGATAATTGAAGAATATTTATTAAGATATGAAATAACAACAATTTACAAAATCGAAAATTAAAAATATTTTGCCAAGAGTCAAAGGCAAAATTTCTTTAGAGTACTAAAGAAGACTGTATATAAAATTATATGTAAATCAGCTGGTTAATAAATATAGGACCATTTAATTTAAAGATCAGTACAAATATAGATGAGCAAATAAACTTAATAAAAACAAATGCCACCATACAGACCATATCATGATAGACATCAGATTATATTCAAGAGTGCTGGACATGAGAAGCTATAAAGGAGTATCATCAGTCAAACCACTAAGTGGTAGTAACAAAAGAAGGACCAAGAACCCACCAATAATATATAATAGAAATAGCAACAAGACAAAAAAACTAAATTGTGTAAGAGTTTATAATGTTATTTCGTATTTCACGCTTAGGTTAAGGCAGGTTTGGTTGAGAAAAGAAAAAGAAGGTTCAGTATTTAGTAGCTGTACATGATCAATTCTTCTATTGGAACCGTTGGCGTGAAACACTAAACTTGAAATTTTTTTTCATAAAGCATGTACAGCTAACCTTGAGGAGATTTACAACTAAACACCAAATCAACTTTATTGAACTGCTCGACGCATGTTTCGCTAACCAATAAATCATCTCCTGATTATGCTAACATGGATAACGAAACGTGCGTCGAGCAATTTAAAAAAAATGATTAGGTGTTTAGTGGTAGATCTCTTCAAGTTTAGCTGTACATGCTTTATAAAAAAAATTGTTGTTTTTTTAATAAATCAGCCGTTTAGTTAGTTTTAATTAGGGCCCGAATTGAAGGGAAAACTTGAAGGGAGGGGAAATTAAAAGGAATAATTTAAGGGAATGGTACGACGATGAATGCAAAAATACGGGGAAGAATAGAAACTTTCCCGACTGAAGTGCATACAAAGATTGACAAGAGCAAGAAGAGAAGAATATAAGAAACTGGGATGGAAGGCCAAACGTGTATGTAGGAGGAAAGAACGAGAGGTACTAAAAACGTAAATAGAATAGGCTTAGGTCAAATAAGAGTGAACAAATTTTTATCAGAATATTAACGTAGTAAAAAAACATTCGTTCGAGAGAGACTTTGTTCAAAGATGCAGTCAGTAAGCGAAATATTAACCTACATAGGTAAAATAATATGCATATGCGCTGCAATACATATTTCTAAACGTTATTACGGAACCACTAGATAAAATCAAAATGGTAGGGGTCTTTCCATCTTTATCCATCTTTATATATTTATATATATATATATATATATATATATATATATATATATATATATATGTATATATATGTATAAATATATTATTTATAATTATTCTTATTCTTCTAACATTCAAGATTAGTGGGTGTGTGCTTTCTGTGTTTGAAGAAACTTAGTCTATCAATTCTTCTATTGGAACCTTTGGTGTGATGCACTAAACTTGAAGAGATTTACCACTAAACACCAAAACACTTTTTGAACTGCTCGACGCACGTTTCGCTAACCATGTTAGCATCATCAGGAGATGATTTAATCTGGCCCTAGCTGTCAATGAATTTTCCGTCAAACCGCGTCATTCGCGCCATTTCCTTGTTGACATCTCACAAAGATTTTCAACTCACAACAATACAAGTTTCATACAACAGTATAGTTTGTAATAGCGTTGAACATTGAACTTGAACATTGACTTTTTGGTGTTTAGTGGTAAATTTTTTCAAGTTTACTAAACTTAGTCTAGATGAGATAAAGCAACCAAACCCCGGGCATTCGGGCTTGCTGGCAGGCGAGATGTATCTGTTTCTATACCTCAGTCCTAGTTATTGATGAACCACTTGTCTCCATTGCGCTCTACTGATGACTAGCATTAACGAATGTTTCATGGGGAACATTATTGTAACGACGTTTCTGGTTTCCTTACCTGCGTCCATCTGTATTCAGTTCACCATAAAAGATAACACTTTTATAGACGACGATCTTTCAGATTGGCACAATGCCCTGCCCAATGCATACGCCTTCTCCCCATGAGAACCTCTATAAACAGAGTTCGCCAAACTGAGAACTTCTTGATTTGATCTAAATTATTTTATTGTCCCAGTTGGTCCACATTAGATGACGTTACTGAGTGCTCTTGAGACCACAGGTGTTTTCTACAGGGGTATTCACTGTTCATACCCGTCGATAAGGAAATACAATCACAGCTAGTGATTGTGTCCAAAAGGGTCTAGAAGCACAGTTAATGCGGTTCGGGACTTCTCAGTTCAGATCTCTTTTAGAACCAACGAGACTACCCAGGTAGCTAAAATATGTCACAGGCTCAAGTGGAAAGCCAGATACATAAATGTTGATAGTATGATAGAAGGAAACTACCACGAACAGCCATTATTTTAGTTCTATTTATGTTAATTTTAAAGCCTAATGCTGCAAACGGCCAGATATATGAATTAAGAATTTATTGAAGCGTAACAGGATCGTGTGCGATTAAGGCTTAATCACCCGCGTACGTGCGTTCTATGATGTTCGTATTCAGGTTTTGCAACGCCTCCATCTTCCAACTTCCTGCCATTATGCCATCAAAAAGATGTTGAATACAATTGTAGCCATAACACCCATTTCAAAGGATCTGTCATTTTACCATTGTGCCACACTACAGCTTTGTTATTAAAAAAAAACACTTTTTCTTGTACTTGACGGAGTTAGAAAACAATGTTTACGGTAGATCGCTTTGGTCTAAGGCCACTCTGGGTATTCGGAATTATTGAATTAAATTAGACTAGATAGGGGAGTAATCTGTTAATCACGATTTTAGCAAGTATTTTACCAGCCACTGCTATTGCAGGCGGCATGTTCTCCCTCTTTTTGAAAATACTAATGATAATAGCATCTCTGAAATATTCCCCTGCTCCCAAATAAGGTCAAACATTAGTTTACTTTGGGATCTAATATCGTCTCCGAGCGCTTTATATACTCCGCCGGAAATTCCGTCTATACCCGCTGCTTTGTTGCTTATCTAACTATTTCGTTACACATTGTTGAATTATTCAAATCTTCAGCACATTTGTATTGCGGTAGTATGTCAAGTGCTTCCACGTTTACTAAAAAAACTAGTTATGGTTTAATATAAGGCAAGGTTTAGAATGGTACTCTAAACAATAGTTTCTGTTGTCATCTGTTGGGCTGTAGTATTACAGGAAGAAAAAAAGAAGAAGAAAAATAAAAAACAACTTCTTTGCTAGCCTATCAAACTATCAATGCAGGGTGTACAATCGACTTTTCAAAAACAATCAGATAAGTGATAAATTTAATAAACTTTTCGTATATAATCCTATAGAAAAATTTTTGTTAACATGCTAATTTTTTGTTAAACATGTTAATGTTGCTAAAACTGAACAAAATTAAAATGATTTCTATTATTACAAGAATATTCGAGTACGAATTTTCTATTGTTAATTAGCTCTAATTAGATTTCTATTCCTATCTTGGGCGTGGATCTTTCTCGTTATTTTATCAGAGCACATGTGGTGTTAGGAGTGATTCCTCAGAGTCCATCGAAGTTCACAAATAAAAACGTCAAATCCATAGAAGAACAAGTTTATAGTACGCACCCATAATGGTCCTCAGAGAGTCGTGTAAGTGACTCGCCAAACTTGGTAAGTTTCTAGATAAAGAGACGGTTGAATACTATTAGAAGGAATACATTAATGTTTCGATTTAAGATCGCATTGGTAGTTATAACCACTTGGAAGCCTATTTGTGGGACGTATAGTAAAGCATGGTATCTAGATAAATATTAGGCGGAGAATGTACTAAGCATGGAGGAGAATATTCTTTAAAACGTGATTGTGCGATCTATATCACGTAGATTTAGATAAACATTACAGAATTACTCAAAAAGAATAAACGTGTTATAAGGTGGCAGTAGTTGGGAGGTTTTTAAATGATCCATGACTTCGCATGAGCGCCACACTAGGTACATACGGAGGAGGTGACCATGAAATAAATGACAGTGCCCAATTCTCAATCTATCCCAATTTATCAAATTCCGATTGCTGTAAGAACTAGCTATGTGCTGGGTTCTGGATCACGTCCGTCCAGCGGAGGTAGTTGATAGGGACAGTTATGTAAGCGATGCTTCCGTATGCTTCTATCTCATACTTGTTTCTCTATCATTGACCTGCTAACCACAGTCCTAATTTTAATAAGATAGCTATTTTAACATACCAAAAACCCTAGTCGTCCACCACCTAGAAGTTTTTAAAAATATGTTTTTTTTATCTACATATAACGGCTATCGAATGTGAGGCCAAGGAATTTCATCGATTGTGGGAGGGGAGGAAATAATCATACAGGGAAAAGAAATAAAAACGAGGGCAGTTTCGCTTTTTACAAAAGTGAGTGGAATATAGTTTATTAGGAGAGAAAGAAAAAGCAAACATTGTAGACCATTGGAAAAGTGAATAAAGAGAATGAATAACTCTTATGCGAGGAATTTGGATCTGAGGAAAAAAACAAATATGATTAGAACTTATCATTATTCGATGTTCGTGATTTGATGGTTATATTAAATAATTAGTCCAGTTGTGTCTGGTACTACTATCAATCAAACTAAATAATTTATATAAAAACGTTAAACTTATTTTTTCATCTTTTATCATTTTTATTCAGCATTGAAAATTATTCATGTATTTGATTTTGAGATTATGATTCAATGACTGATGATTCAGTTGTAGAATTTTATACAATATTACAGTGGTATTTTGTTATTAGTACTGGGTTCCATACATACCAAAAAGTTCAGCACAAGCATCTCGCAATGCTGTAATGATTTAATAATTAAGACCTGATTCGTTTGGTTCCCGAATGTTTTTAAATAATTTCTTAATAAAAAACAACTATAAAAATATTATCTTAAGTTTTATATACTGGTGTTAAATTATACAATCCAGATCTTATTAATTACATAATTAAAGTGCAGGCATATAATTATGTTACACCATGATATGCGAAATCTCTGTTTGCCAAGTGTCTAAAATATTAACGCCTTATCAAAAACGCATACGACAAATCACCATTGAGGCAAATTTGCTGATGTTTAACAAAAATGTTGACAATATTTCTGCGAGTGGAGGAAACCTAGGTCCATCCCTTTGATCCAGAATGAAAAGTGTACAGTTCAGAATCCACAGTATAAGTGCTACTGATTTCCTCGGATATTTTCAGTATAACCCCTTATGAGATTGCAAGGTTAATGTATTTAGGATATCGACGATGAAAGGCTTAGATGTTTTTGGAAGATAAATCCATTTATTAACGTATTTCCCATTCCCAGCAGCGTAAAAAATCATAGCTTGATGCAAGTTAAAAATGAATTGACATTTGTGTTGTATTTCAAATGAGAAACACGATACTTCTTTTTAAACAATGGAAAAATATGTCAGCAAAAAAAAATCATAAATGCCAAAAATTTTTTCTTGTTGGCATCTATTCATCTTTCTAAAGTAAAACAACTTTCTTTTTGAGTCACATATTTAAACTTTAGACCAGTATAATAAAGTTGTAGGTAATATATTTAATATTGTTTATTCCATTCCTAAGTAGGACTCAGATAAGCATATATCTTTGTATCTACCAGGATGCTTTGATATTATTATGGTTTAAATCCGGCCCGCCAGTGTCATCAATCCGCCCCTCGACTAGCGAATTTAGCAAGCGTATGCTCGTTTAGTGTGCGTACTCGGCGACTAGTTTAGAAATTGTAGATAATGGCAGGAAAATTAAAATGGTTTGGGCCCTTGGAACTTACTGGAGTAATCAATATAACCCTAAGGCTGAAAAGTTAGGAGACCCCTACTCTAGCTTAATACTGTTCAAAATTTTATTTGAATTCTATTACTTTTATAATTCAACCTTCATGAGATGTTAATATATAGAAATATTGATATATCAATTTTGTCAAACTTGTTAAATTAACTTACTGAACATTTGTTGATTTTGGCGACTTTCACACTATCAGGTCAAGCTAAGCCGAGTAGAGCGGGTCCGATTTCGTTTTAGAAACAAATGTATGTGGCTATTAGTTTTAAACCACTCGGCCCGACCTGAACTCGCTTGGTGTTTAATGTGAATATCCACATACTGATTCATGGGTTTGTTTCTCAAAACAAAATTGGACTCGCTTGCATTTGACTTGGCTCGGCCGGCAGTGTGAAAGTTGTCTTATTTCTAAGCGATTATTTACTACACACAGGTAGTTTGGATAAATGTGTTCTTCCGAGAATCGGACCCATAAGAACATATCGGGAAAACAAAAAGGGAGAAACAGTTGAGTGTGACAAGACAATCGGACACTTTTTAAGAAAATATTTATTAAAAATACAAAGTCTAATTCATTTTGACAACAAGGAATTACAAATTTTGCTGCCTGACTCTTATAACTCTTATAACATTTCCATGAATGGAAAGGTTTACGATATATGTATATTCAACACTTCCGTTGCATAACTCCTCCCTTCGCAGAGACCGCTATACCGATTTAGATGGAAGCTGGATTTCTGCTGGGTTAAGGATTTCGTGATAAGTCAGTAAAATATATTAATTGATTGGTAGAATTAACTTTTCACTTGGTTTTTGATAGTAGATTGGCTTGAGGTCTGAGGCAATCTATGTTGCCTGGCATCTAACATTTTCTTGTTTTTTGATGCATTTTTATGACAGTTGTTTTTCATGTGATCACACAACAAGCTATCGGCTAATTTTTTCTAACTAGTACAAAATTAGTTTTGATATTTTCAGTTGGGCTGTAGATGGCCAGTCCAAAAGTTCAGTTTGGAATCAGAGTGCAATTTATTTCTTATTAAATACCTATTTTGCAGAATAATTACGCCGAGGTGACATTTTTATTATATTGGAATAGGATAGAGATGAGAATAACTAAATGTTCTCGGAAAATGAGGCAAATAAATTACGTTCGTTAAAAAAATACAAAGTTCAATGATGTTTTGAAAATAAAAAAAAGGTTTTTTTTTAAATTTTAATTGATCTGTAGAATTACTGAATAAGAGTTTTGCTTTCAAAAATTTTACTCTAGTATTTTAATTAGCTTACAAATTTCGAATAAGCATCTCATAATATTTTACACATGAATTATTGAAATTACCAGCCGGTAGCATTAATGCGCCACCTAAAGCGTTAGTTCGACAGTACGGTGGTTAAAGCGGTGGCGTATTCAACTCTCGCTCACGCTGTGGATGTTTGTGAATGTTTATAGGCCAGAGTGTAAAATTCAACAATTAATCAAACCTCAGTTATGCCAGTTCGTGACTGAGAATTGTCGGGTACCTTTTGAGAGATCTTCTACATTTGTCATTCAACAGTCGGTATGTTGTCGAGACAAAAGCAATGGTCGATATCACATGGGGAGTATCGACCGGGGTAGATCGATAACTGATAACTGTAGTTTGGAGCTCACGTTACGTTCAGCTCCTAATATCAGCCTAGTTTGGTATCGCGTGTATGACGGAAATGTTCAGATTAAAAATGGAACTTAACTTGCTGCTGAACTGATTGATAAAATTATAACTATTTTAAAGAATTATTGATTGATTTGTCCGTTACTTTGTGATAGTTCATTTTTTAAATCGAGCAATACAATTTTATACTTTGTTATCTATCACTTTTATAATATATAATAAATGTATAAAAGTTATAGATAACAAAATATAAAATTATTTTATTTATTATTCACGTATAGTGGACCACGCGAAGTACAATTAGAGGCGTTTGTTGTTGTTAGCCTTCCTTTGTGCCCATACTAATTTCATTCTTTCGCTATGAGCTTTTTTCCTTTCGTCAGAGCAGGTTGTTCCAGTCTTCCTACATTTTTCTCTCTGGCCAACCTTCCAAACGTTCACCTTGTGTCTGAAACAGCCTCTATCCTGAATTTCACTTTGTGAAATATTTGCTGATCTTAGGTCCTCTTTAATTGCAGCAATCCATTTAATTATTTATACTTTAGCTTTACTCCTATTTTCATAAAATTCGACTATTTGTCTAGTTAACCTACTCGGATTCATCCGTTTTATGTGTCCGTAAAACTTAAGTCTTCTTTTTCTCATATCGCTATGTATATCTGTGTTTTGTTTGATTTCTTCGTTTTCTCGAAGTCGGTATGTTGTGCTATTTATTTGTTTGGGGCCTAGGATTTTTCTTACGATTTTTCTTTCCTTCTTTTCGATGTCCTCGATGTCCCTCTTCTATTCAAAATGAGCGTTTCCGCAGCATATAGACATTCTGGCTTAATAACTGTGTTGTAATGTCTCAGTGTTGTGTTTTTAGATAGGCATTTTTTGTTGTAAATATTTTGTGTAAGTCTCAATGCCGTTTCCATTTTTTGACATCTACCCTTATTGGCCGCTTTTTCCAACCCATTTTCCATGATTATTTCACCCAAATATTTGAATTGAGAGACTCGTCTGATGTTGCCATATTTTGTTTTTAGAAATGGCATTCTTAGTCTGTTGCAGGTCATGTATTGTGTCTTTTCAAAGGAAATTTGGAGTCCTACATTTTCTGCTGTTTCTTTTAGGATTTCAATCTGTTTCTGTGCCCTTAATACATCTTGAGCTGAAATTGCTAGATCATCAGCAAATGCCAGACAATCAATTTTGATGTTGGTTCTCCCCAGTTTAATGGGCTGGTCAATATTCAGAGCCGACTTTCTTTCACGCCACTCCTGTATTACTTTTTCTAGAACACAGTTAAATAAGAGTGGTGAGAGTCCACCCCCTTGTCTCACTCCAGTTTTAATTTCGAAGGGCTCTGAGATCTCACCCATGAATTTAACTTTTGACCTTGTGTTAGTTAACGTTGCTTTAATAATTGCCAGCGTTTTCAGATCTAGTCCTTGTCCTTTCAAGATTCGGAATAAAGATTCGCGGTCAATAGAATCATATGCTTTTTTGAAATCCACAAATGTACAGACGAGATTTTTATTGTACAGTTTTTGATGTCTTAGAATCAACTTCAGATTCAGGATCTGTTCAGGGCAGGATCTGCCCGGTCGAAAACCTGCTTGATATTCACCAATGTTAGGTTCTAACTGTCCCTGTGCTCTGTCTAGTTGACATTGAGATAGAATCTTGTAACAAACTGGGAGAAGAGATATTCCTCTATAGTTGTTTACATCCGTTCTATCTCCTTTCTTATGTAGTGGATGGATTAGAGCATCTTTCCAATCTTCCGGAATCCGTTCGGTTCGCCAAACTTCTTGTAGAATTTTGGTTATTTCCTTGATTGTACCTGGACCAGCGGATTTCAAAAGTTCAGCAGTGATTCCATCTTCTCCAGAAGCCTTGTCATTTTTAAGCCGCTTGATTTGCCTAATTATTTCATCTTCATTCGGTGGTAATGAATCTGGGTTTGTTTATTTAGATTTTAGTGTTGTTAATTTGTTTAAGGGCTCAGAACAGTTTAGTATTTGTTCAAAATATTTCGCAAGTTCTTTGTAATTGTCTTGGTTATTTAGAGCTAATTGTCCGTTTTTGTTTTATTCGATTTATTTTAAAGAATTTAATTAATTAAATTTCGAAGTCGAATTTGATGAAGTCCGTTTAACGTAGTTGTCCCGTTCAAGAGAGATAAAACATACAAGTGAATTTAATAAACATTTCTTCTTTTTTCCTATGAGTATAGCAATCTGCCCGAAATCAATAAGCATTTGTTATGTTAATGATACTTCACAGGCAGATAATTCCTCCAATGAGCGATCTCTTTAAGAGTTAAACTTAATAATAAACTTTGTAAGTTTTGGCAATATGAATTAAGTTATATAAATTACACAGAAGTTCACTTATCTGACGCCCAATATTAGATCTGATGGCTGAATGATGATGTTATTGGAGACATAAAGGGAGCATCAACAATTAAATAAGTCCAGATAGGTTTCAGAATGGTTTTGTAGAGTAATGTCTTGTTGTGTTTAAAAAGAGCTTCGATTTGCTGCTTATGAGTCAATACATTTAATTAAGTTTTAAGTTTAGAGTTGTTTAGTGAATATATGTTTTCGTTTAGTGAATATATGTTTCTGCCATGTTAATCGGTGATCAAGTTGTATACAGAAATATTTGGCATCCTCGGATTGTGGAATCTGTCTGTTTTTAATCTTCGCTTCGCTTAATGTTACATGCGTTGACTTGGAATCATTAAATTTCGTGTGCCATTTTTTCATCCAGTTTTGGCGCTTTTCAAGGTTTGTTTACAAGTCTCTCGAGGCCTGCTATGTGTCATCATGAGATGCTAGCACCGCTGTGTCGTCGGAGGATGAGTTGAAATACTTTTTAGGTGTTTGGAAAACACTTTGGCCTTTTCTGCATCTATTCTTGCCTACTTATTATTGTCTTTAATCGGTAGATTAGGTTGATGAGATTTTTTAGCTTTTTTGTCGCTTTCCATAGTGAATAATCTGTTGCGTCAGCTGGTGTCAGACTCTTGAGTTATTCTTGTACCCCTAAATTTTATTGCTGTTTTAGTTTTTTTATTGTCGTATTAAGTCTCCTTTTGTTTTCTGAAATTCTTGCATGGTGCCATTACGTAAGTATATTTTTTCTGGAATTCTTTCCTTAATTTGTTGTGACATTTGATTTCTTTTTTTCTGGAGAGCTGTTATCAGGAGTCGCAAACCATGCGGCTTCTTCAATATTTTTTGTTGCCAACTGCCAAATATCGATGTTTTTAGAGGTCGATCTAATGACATACGTTCATCCAATTTGTATCTGAATAGTATTCAGTCGGTTTTATTATTATGTAGTGATGGTTGTTTATTAACTCTGATAATTTTCAACTATATTTATAATTAAATGGTGGTATCCATAAATGCATTTAAAAAATATTAAAGCATGTATTGACTAATGCTTAAAATATTCTAGCAGGGTTGTTTGTCGGGTTTTATTGGCAATTAAAATATCTTGGAAGTGGAGATCCCACGTTAATTGCCTCTTGATATGTATCAATAACATTTTCTTCCTGTATGTGTTCATCATCTATTCCATCAGATTGTAGCGTTCACAAATTCTTGATCGCTACTGGTAAGATTATTTTGGGCGAATTGTAATTGAAAGAGCTCCTGTATCGTTTAGGACAAGGCCAAGACAATCTAACTCCAAATCTCCATGTGAGGGGCGTTTTCGCGCCTTACCCTTCCGACAGAGGTCCGTAGGTTTGCTGACCAAGCCATGCTAAGGCTTATTTTTTCTGATATTCTTGTAGAGGGTTTTACGACTCGACATCAGAGACTAAGGTCAACCAGAGACCAGGCCATTGAAGGACCACTTATTTCAGAGCCCGACCATCGCCGAAACCAAACTCTTTTTTGGCGCCAATTGGCACAGAACCAGTGAGTCATGTCAGTCAGTCAGTCAAACTATTTTGGGACCCCGGCATAGGGATACCGAATTACCGTACACCCAGTACGGGATAGACAAGAAGTGGAACAATTAGGAACTAAGGCCAGACAAATACACTTTTATTATATTTTCAGTTCAGATCTCAGTTACCATTTTCACAAATACACTCTTATTATATTTTCATATACCAATAAAGATCTCAGTTACCATATTTTTACAAAAACACTTTTATTATATTTTCGTATACAGATAAAGATGTTAGTTACCATTTTTCAAATTATCTATTTGCCGTTTGATCCTATTTGATTACCCCTAAGTTAAATCTTCTTTTTACTATTGTCTGAATAGAGTTAATAACCTCTAATTTATATGTACAGGGACATAGAGACGAGCTGGTGTAGTTTAGAGCAATTTGTTTAGTCCTTGATTTTTCCACGGTAAGCTTTAGCGAATCACCTTCCCTAAACCTCCCTGTGCCTTTTATTTTATAGTGTTATTTTTCCTATCTTTTAATGTGCTTGTGGCGTTTTTTTAGTGTGCTTATGTGAATTAAAAGTATAAAATGAAATAAACAGTTTTTTTTAAGATAGACTCCTTCCCGGTTCCAGGGTCTTTTCTAATATCAGATATATTAACGAACTGGGTGGCGCCCTTTTGTCGCGCAGCTTCATAATGTCCAGGAACTTCTTCCTGATGCTCCCGGCGAACAGCTGCCGTCGCTGTCAATATTTTTCAGTTTTTCAGTTTTCAGTTTTCTAATCAATATTTTTATTTGTTCAAGGAAAAAATAAATGGTCACATAAATTTGACGCCCAACAACGTGGGGCATGGTTTTAGTAGTTTCAAGGACAGTTTGATACTGGCGCTTTATCTCAAGAAAAAAAACAAGTACAGGAACAATGTAAATTTATTAATCAATACGAACATTTAAAGTAGATCAAATGGCTAGTTTTAGACAGAAACGCATTTCCAAATCTTTAAAAAAAAAAAAAAATCAAGATACCGGACAACATTCCTTAGGTGTATCAGAGAAAAATACAGCGGTTTGGAAATTTTAAATATCAAGGTTGAATTGAAATAATTAAATATGCGAAATAAATATATTTGCGGGAAGGAAGGAATTTTGTTATTAGTTCGTTAACATTTTTTTTGAGAAAACAAAATTCATCTTCAATAGTATTCTTCCTATTTTATTTTATAGCTTTATTTTAAATTTTTAATTCTGAATCATGTTCAATGACCTTGCATATTTATAATTTATGAGTTTGATATAGAGATAATCTATCTGCTATTACTGTCTTTTAATACTGTATTGTATCTGGGAGACCGGAAGAGTTGTTTTTTGAATTTTATACCGGGTGTCTTTAAAAAGATTTGGGAACGTAAGCAGTTTTTGATAAACCTAATCTTACTATTACATTGTTGTGTTGTATTATCTGGTTTCTTAAATTTTATTGTATCATGATGGCTGGCGAAAGATTTAAAGTTAATAATTTATTAGACTATAAGTTGGACTATTAGTTAGAAAAAAATCGCTCAGATTTTATTATGTTAATTTTTCGATGGATTTTTTTATTTCGAATTCGAAAAATGTTTTTTATTTTATTTGAGCGTGTTTCAGATTTATCCAAGTATCGTAATTTATCAGAAAGAGAACGTTTTAATACAGCTGTAGAATTTTTTGTTGGCGATGCCTTTGTGTGGTTCCGAAGTGTTAGAGGTGTTGTATCAGACTGGTCAGGTCTTGTTTCAAGGTTAAAGAAATATTTTTTGTCTCCACTTGCAGACGATTATGTCTGGGAACAAATCCGGCAGAGGAAACAGAGACGCGCAGAAACGGTTATTATTTATGTGGCTCAGATGGAGAATTTGTTCACTAGATTATCCGTTAACCCTGATGAAGTTACCAGAGTCAAGTAGTCAAGTACATCCGAAAGAACTTGTTGCCTGAATTGCCTGAACTAAACTGGAAGTTGGAGGATGTTCTACCCTCTACTTCTAGAAAATCCAGTCAGATGTTTTGCTTTCGATGACCCTCATTGGAGTGGCTCATCACGTTGGGATAAGAGAGAGAGAGAGAGAGAGAGAGAGAGAGAGAGAGAGAGAGAGAGAGAGAGAGAGAGAGAGAGAGAGAGAGAGAGAGAGAGAGAGAGAGAGAGACTGCTGGTGGTTCTGAGGAAGGTCCACTTTACCGTGAGCCAAATTGTTCTCGTGATTAGGATATTCGTAGTTTGGGTAAAGATTCTAGGAGACCTCCTGCGGTTGTGTACAAGGAAGATAAGACAAGTAGTCCGAAACCTAAGATTGTGTGTTTCAACTGTAAGGGAGTCAATCACTCCTTTTATTCATGTACCGAGGGGAGAAAAGTTTTCTGCTTCCATTGTGGCGAACCTAAAGTTAAGCTTGGTTCTTGTCCTAAGTTCACAAAAAACTTGTTATGCCATCAGTTGTCGCATGTGGCCGGTACCCGATGGAAGGCAAACCGCAAGGTCGCACGTTAACAGGTCAGTTTGGAAAAAAATGGTTAGAACACGTATCTAATTTTTATAAGACTTATACCCGTAATTCGGAAGTTTTACTATTGTTTCTCAAAAAAGTTAACGATAATCGTCCATATATTTCTGTCAAACTTTATAATCAGATCAGAACTCCTCTATAGTTGGTGCTAGCGGAGTTAGGATTTTAAAGAGACTCAAGATTAAAATTCGTCTAAGCAATAACTCTAGTGTGTTTACTGCCGATGGAACTCGACAGAAGGTTGCTGGTCTTGCAAACCTACCAATTTTTATTAACGATTGTTGTCGAATCATTAAAGTCCATATAGTACCCTCCGTAACACATGTTATTATTTTTGGTATCGATTTTGCTAGTAGTTTTAATCTCGTAATGAATTTTAAGAATAATCATTAGTCGATTCACAATGATTACTAGGTGCACTACGGGAACATTCTGATAACCCACCAGTATCCAAACATTTTTTCCATTGACGATGTTTCCGTTATCCAAAGGGCGGGGCTCTAGAACTGTTAGATTCTTTTAGAGAACTTGACAGAAAGAATAGGTTAGGATGGATCGATAAGATTAAACTCTTTATAGATACGAGCGATAACCAACATTTCAAAAAGAAACCTTATCTCCCTATATGCAAGAAATTCTGAATAAAGAATTAGATCCTATGATCCAGTTGGCCATGGTCGAAGAATCTCATAGCCCATGGTGCTCTCCAACACTTTTGGTAAGGAAGTCCAATGGTGAATATTGATGGAAGTTTTTTGAACGCTCTGACGAAACACGATAGTTTTCCATTACCCCATGTAGATAGAATACTGAGTAACGTACGAAATGCCGAATAGATTTCTTCTATTGACTTGAGAAAGGCATTTTGGCAATTCCCAGTTGATTACGCTTCTAAAGAAAAATCCGCTTTTTCGGTTATCGGTCGTGGACAATTTCAATTTAGAGTCGTTCCTTTTGGCTTCTGCAAAGCGGCACAAACATAACAGGCTGATTCGATATTTAGACCTAAATACGAACCCCATATTTTTTTGTATCTGGATGATCTATTGCTATGCTCTCTTACCTGGGAACACCATGTGGAACATTTAAAGACCGCTAAGAACCTACTTAAGGAAGCTGGTCTTATTGTTCATTTCGAAAAATATCAATTTTTTAGGACTTCTTTAAAGTATCTAGGGTTTATAGTCGGTAACAATTCTCTAGCTACTGACCCGTCAAGGGTTGAGTAGCTAATTTTTGGCACAAATAACCTAATTTTTGGCACAAATTTTTCGTTCAGTCCGATGCGTCTGATGTCGGCATTGGAGGTATGTTGACCCAGTTTATAGACGGAGAAAAACGAGTCATCGCTCGCAAACGAGTCACTCTTTATCTTGAGCAGAGAGGAATTATTCAGTGACAGAGCGTGAATGTTTAGTTACGTTCTGTTAAAGTTTCGCATTGGCGTAAATTGCCATGGAAATGATCTTGTTTTGCCGACACTGGACGTAGATGTGTGTCTTGGTTCCGCTGTGTCCGAGTGGCGATTGAGCTCGTAACCTTAGGAACAGCTAGTGTTTCAGTTCGGTGTCGCAGGTTTTATTTAGCCAGGTTGGATTTACTTGGAAAGTAAGTTATGAATTGACTGTGCGAGTTTTTTCGCGGTCGTTTTGCGTTAAGTTTCGCTTTGGCGTGAATTGCCATAGAGGCGTTTTCTTTTGTTGACACGTGGCCGTGTTGTCGCTCTTTGGTTCCGCTGTGCCCGACTGGCGAATGAACTCGTAACCTTAGGATCTGCTAGCATTTCCATACCGTGTTGCTGGCCTTAGCCAGATTGTGTAGATTTACTTAAGAAGTAAATCTTGATACTATATCTGAGATTTTTCGCGGTGATATGTGTCACATTCCGTGTTGGTGTGATTCGCCACGGTATCGCTTTTATTGGTCGACACTTGACAGAGCTGTCCGCCTTTGGTTCTGCCGAGCTCAAGTAGCGTTTGGAAATCGTAACCTTAGGATGAGATAGAGCTTGGGAAGTTAATCTAGAGTTGTTCCTGCGAGCTCCTCGCAGTAATGCTGCGTTACGTTTTGCATTGGCGTGATCAGGCACAGCAAAGTTTTTTCAACCTTTGGTAGTGCTTTTCGCCTTTGGTTCCGCTAAGCCCGAGTGGTAATTGGACTCGTAACCTTGCGATTAATAGCGGATCCATTCGGTGTCGTTGGCCTTTGGCCTAGGGTTGACGGTGAATATGTTGATATTACCTTTCGTTAGCTAGTTTGGCGCAAGCCGTGGTAAGGATATAGGCAAATATAAATGCACTTATGTTTGGATTTCAGGCCTTTTTCATAACCAACAACTGTAACCTTCAACCAGCACATTTTCTTTGTCTAGTTTTTTAAATAGGTAGGATTGAATGCTACGATGGATATATGTTTAATTATCTCAACGATGAGCCTTTTGTTAAGTTTGGAAATGGAGGTTTATTGTGGCCGCCTAGTCCTTCTGAAGGAACATTTTTGAAGGAAAAGATTTTCCTAATTAAGACCTCAACCATAGAGTAACTCAAGGACAATATCTTTGCTGAAATTCCTATATTAACATCAGATATGTTGACAAAAGTTTTGACAAATGGTTGACATTTTATCGACGTAATTTTCAAAAATTAGTTAACACCAAAGTTAAGTACGAAATAAACATATTACAAAAAAAATGTCAAGCTATCATGATACTTGCCTCACCCTGCATATTAAAAGAACGTTTGACGTAGCGAAACAATTAATAACATATATTTGCTATAATTCATTATCGAATGTATCAAGTTATAAGTTAATGTTTCCAATTTATTTTTTGTCATATGGGTACCTTTTCAAAATGTTGAATATTTAATAATGGAATGTTGGCACTTGAGTGTATCTCGATGACATCGTTACACCACGAAAAATTTGGACAGCCAAACATGTAAAGCTGTAAAAGATCTATTGTCATGAAATTTTTAAATTAAGTTTCGTTCTCGACCGAACAAAATGTTACTGAGTTATCGACTATTTCTGTAGCGGACAAACATTTCAGAGCGTATGCCTGTTCATGCTTGGAGAACTATCTGTAATTATTAGAAATTTTGTTTGCTCAACCATATCAGTATCTAAATGAAGTGTTTTGAAAGGTTTTACCGCCGTTAAAGTAATATTAATTTTTATATTAATTGGATGTCGCTTGTATTTGCTGTTTTGGCAAATTTTGCCTTAATTAATAAAGGGGTTTATTGAAGTTCTAATATTCTCTACTATTTGCTTTTGCTCTCGTGATACTTGCGAATTATAACAGCAATTTCGTCTTTGCCTATCAGATCTAGTAACTTACTTAAACATTTCTTGAATTTTATGTCCACAATCCACAGTTGTTTCAAGAATTTGAATGAATTTATCATGTTTCATTTGATTCATTCACTCTATCATCGCTCAATTCATTAGAATCATCTGATTGTTCTATGTCTGGTTAAAACATTTTAATATTTTCGGTTATTTTCTCTCGCGTTGAATTTCTTCTTCAATTTTTTATTAAAATTTCCACTCCCTTCAAGTCCTTTATATATCGTTAGCATCCTTGAGGTATAGCTCAATTTTTAATGGGCATCTGAAATAATAGTAAATTAACCTCTTTTGTGGATAATCGAGCACTTTTCAAGACTAATGCGGGCGGCATCGTAAAAGTTTGTTACTTCGGACTTTTAAAGATAACAGCCACTGCAACCATTTATAATTAGTTATTATACTAAGTGACATAGAAAAAAGAATATCCAGTAAAAGTTTTTATATTGTAATTATATTTTGTATACTTGCTTCTAATGGCCTTAGAAATAAATCATCAAAATTTTCCAATATTGCAAAAAAATGCAAATTTTTGTAATAAAAATTTGCAATGTTTTGCGAAAATTTGCAAAAAATTACAAAAATTTGCAAATATTGCGATAAAGAACTAGCATGGCACTAATTCCAGTCACAGCATCCACCAGCCACTAGCACGCCATAGCACTTGTTTCTATAAAAAAGTTTTTTGGCCCTGTCACTTTTTCCTTAAAGATTTGAGTAACTTTTATGACTTGGCAGTGATTTGTTTAACTCCAATTTAATTTCTTTATAACAGTTATCAGGCCTACAGAACGAAGACGGACAAATTTTCGCCAGTTGACGCAATTTGAGAGGGGCGGCATTGTAGGCTAAGAGAAGCCGGATTATCTTTTTGGGAAAATTGATGAAGAATGAAACTGAAACTGTTTACAAAGTGTTGAGAACTTAGCGAGCGTGCGCCAAAGAACATCGACAACAACAAGATGTCGTCCAGCCACGACAGATCTCCGGAAGCGTCGTCTTCGGCTTCTGTTTATAAAATACTATTTTTGATCTTCAAGGTCAATTGTTAACCAATGGTATGAAGAACATCGAAGGTTAATTGGAATACGAGCAATCTACCGCAGAATCAGATCTTTTGGGCTCATTTCTTACAGACCATATCGAGCTTTACCTTTAACGGCGAAAGATCGGCGTCAATGGCTGGAGTGGTGCAAAGAAAGACATCAGTGGGATGCGGAATAGAATCGTGTTGTTTTTAGTAATAAGTTCCGCTTCTATATGGGTGGTCATGACGGCCATGATTGTGTAAGAAGATATCGCGAAGAATGACGAAATCCGGAGTTCTTCATGGAGAAACACGTATATCGCGAGGTGAGTGTTATGGTTTGGGGGCCATCGCACTTGGTAGTAGGTCACCTCTAGTTTTTGTCCGAGGTAGTGTGACGGCTCAGCGGTATGTCGAAGAAATTGTAGACCCCTACCTTCGAACACTTCCAAAGCCACTTTCCAACATGATAATGTACACCCACCTGTTGCACGTCATTTTGAAGGAGCCCAAATCAATTTACTACCTTGGTCATCGAGGTCCTCGAGTCTTTCCGCAATGGAGCATGTGTGGGATATCATAGGTCGAATTTTGTTCAGATTGCCACACCATCCACAGGAGTTGGTGGCACAACGGAGTGAAATTCAAGTACCATGGGACACAATACCTCAAGAACAAATTGACCACATAATTAGATCAATGCCTAGGCGCCTCCATGAATGTACACAAAGTGGAGGTCGATCCACGCATTACTGATTGTAGTTCCCTAACTCGTAGTAATTAGATCATCAAATTTTATTCAGTTGTACTGTTTAACAATAACGTTAACAATAAATCTATAAATTAAAAATGTTATCATTATTTCTTGGTGTTTTTATGTCGCTTTATATATATATATATATATATATATATATATATATATATATATATATATATATATATATATATATATATATATATATATATAATGAATGGTTGGAGAATGTTCAACCTAGCGGCCGACATAAGAAAAAGACGGTGGAAATTCTATTGACATATCAGTAGACTCCCACCGACAAGACTCACCAACATAATTCTTACATATATACATGGATCGCTCAAGTCAACGCTGATCTGGGAAAGGCACAAATGGACCCGACAGAGATTGAGGATAGAAGAATGTTTAGAAACAAAATACATATGTGAAACGTTGCATTAGAGAGCGAAGTTTCGAGGAGATCGGGGACAAGATGGACGGAGGAGAGAAAGGATGAGAGAGGTGTGGAGGATCAGAAAGAACACTCGAAAATGAGCCAGAATGCTTTGTGTGATTCAGCCGCAATATTACAGAAAACTTTCACCCTTTCTCCACGTGGTGCCACCGATTGCCTGCGCCCAACTGTCCACCATGCGACGTCACGTGTCTCTCGGGACCGGTTTCTAGCCTTTCAGCCGTCATCAGCTGAGCTTCATACGAACGCAAGGAAAGCAGTTGGGAGAGACGATCGGGGCCAGGCCAGGTCAACTGGCCATTTAAATGACGGGTCGTGATCGCACACAACTCACGTCATCATACGGCGAATGCTCGTAGCAGTTAGGACCGCTCGTAATATTCTTCCTGGAACCTCGGGTATAGTACCAAGTATGCCCACAAGGTACCGTTATGGAATAGTGGAGAGAAATATAAGAGTGAAGGCGATCGGTGGCACCACCTGGAGAAAGGGTGAAAGGTTTCTGTAATATTATATATATATATATATATATATATATATATATATATATATATATATATATATATATATATATATATATATATATATATATATATATATACTATATTTTTCAGTATTCAAAACATTCCATAATCTCCACATTGTATTCGATTTTTGCGTTTGAGCATTCGCTAGCGGTTTTTGCAATTGAGAAAAAAATTATATCGTCAATGGAGATAAGATATTTTCCTTTCTAGATGTCAAGTAATAAGTTATGCATTATGCATTCAAAGCCATTTTTCGGACTAAAAAGCTTTTTAAGAAACACGTAAACATGGTCATTTTCCACATTAAAAAAGGTTTCCAGAATATCGCTTTCGCTCATTTCATGGCATCCGCTCGCGAGATTAACCCTAGTAGAATATTGGCATTTTCCTAACTTCTCTAAAACGTCTGTGATGATACGCAATAAGTGCATGTTAGACAGCAGCAGATTCTCATTGAGTTTGCTATACTCGATTATTACTGCTTACTTTTGCTGCCCTGATGTATCTGCCTTTTTTTGGAATCACCCATATTAGGTATGATCATGGCGAAGTTACCGTTTCTCAAACCTTTTAGTGTCGCGCCCCAGTAAACAGCCAAAAAGTTAAACAAAGAACGTTGCAACCCTCTCATTAATTACAATATTTTATTTAGAAGTTTATCAAAGTTTTATATCGGTCGGTTAACACGGCGACGATTCGTCCATTTTTTAATATCATGATTTATGGAGAATCGTTTTTATTTTTAATAGCTTATAAACTCCTACGAGCGTTTACAAGTTTACGGATCGTGAGAAAAACGAATTATCTATTTGTCTTTGTATTAAATGACGAATCGTCAATGACGGATCTATGTGTGAAATGGCCGTTACACTTATACCAAAATACCGCACAAAATATCGAAAGTCACTCGTCTTTAAAAATCAACAAACTTCTATAAAAAATCAAGCCGTAATGAGGCTGCGGCCCTTTTTAGCATCCTATTTAGTAGCATTATGAGTGACCAGGGGGTCTAAGCCCCACACGAATGTAGAAAAGCTTATTTTACCCGCTGCCAGTGATATGGTCAATGTGATGATAAGTCCCGAAGAAGCAAAAATCTTGAAAATTATACCTCTTTTAAATGACACAATATCGAGACGTATTAATAAAATGGCCTGAAATAATTGAAAAGGTTAAATGAAGTGCATTTTTTGTTCTTCAGTTCGACGAGTCAACAGACGTATCGAACTTGGTGCAATTTTTGTCTTTTGTCTAATACGAATATGAAGGGTTAGTTAAAGAAAATATGGTATTTTGCAAATCAATCCTTGTTGGTGCAACTGGCAAGGGACTTTTTAAAGTTTTTATTGATGCAATATAAAATGAAAACTTGGGCTTTAAAAAATGCATTGTGGTATGTACTGATGGCGCGAAAGTGATAATGGGGAAGAATACTGGTGTGATAGCAAAATAAAAGGACATTATTCGACGCCTGGAATGGACGAACTACTTTGTTCACTGAAATGCACTTGCCATAAAAAAGATGTCAGATAATTTACAAAATATCCTCTCAGAAGCCGTAAAAAATTGTTAATTTTATTAAAAGCCGACCATTGAGACTTTCACTAGAAATGGGTGCCTAATACGATTCACTGCTTTTCCATGCTGAAGTCAGGTGGTTGTCGGGAGGAAAAGTTCTAACGAAGCTTTTGGAATTGCTAGATGAATTGAAACAGTATAAGTAAAATATTTTCACATTTGAATGACTTGAATACGGGTTTACAAGCCCGTAACAAAACCATTTTACAAAGTGAATGCCTTCATCAAAATGCTTGGTTTTTGGATTGTACGCTTTGAAAAACGCAATTTTGATCGTGTGTTGGAAAGCATGAAAGTGTATTTACGCGAGTTGTAAATTCAGCTATTGGAATATTTTCCAGATAGCAACGATGATTTGTCGAAAAGATGGGTTCTTAATCCATTTAATAAAAATGCTATTGCAGCTGCTGAATTGCTTATTGATATTCATAACCAACTTATTGAAATATTGTTCGACACAACTCTACAATTAGAAATTGAAATTCAAGATTTAAGATAAGTTTTGGCTTACACGACGATGTGAATACGGAAGCCTGGTAACGGAAGCTTTGAAATCATTGATCTTCGTCGCTAGTTCTTACTTATGCAAAGAAAGCTTCTCTCATATGGTGGCTTTAAAACCTAAGTATTGAAATCCCTGGGAAATAATTTGTTTATGTGTGTGTGCAATCATGATCAGCATATAGAAAAACTTCAAGTGAAAAACAAAATCAACTTTAGTTATTACTTTATTTAACTTTATTTTATTATGTTGTTATTACCTGGTAATATTTAATTTCCTAACACTTGTTTTTTTGAAAGGATGTTTCGTAGACGGGTGTTATTTTTTGAACACACTATGACTCCCCCTATTACTGAACCTGAGCCCCAGATTGAGAAACGATGTACTAGGTTGAATAATATTTTCCGTTTTAAGAGTTAACTTTTCTACTTTTCGATACCTATCAGATTTCGTATAGGCTGGTATTTCATCAAATGTTTTTATATGATGTTTTATTTTCTTTCTTTCTTCAGTTCGACGATCGATAATTTAAAATGTGTGTGGAATTTAAAATTGTTCAAGTCTTCTAAAATATATAAGGTGTGCAAACAAACGAATGAGGCCGGTGGCGTAGCGTTCAAGCCAGTAATCCCCTTTGTGGATCAGACCTTGACGTGGTGAAGGGGTTTGAGTAGGGAAACGAAGCTTTGAGCTATGCCATCTCGACTCTATGCTCCTGGGAGGGTTACCCCTGGCAGACAGGTCAAGGCAGAGGTCTCAGACTAACATGATCCAAAATCTGCCAACTCGCATTGGACCAGCGTGGCAGATTACGGTCCACATCTTCAACGTGGTATTTCAATACCATGTCAATTCAATATGATAGTACAATCTCAAACACGGTCCTCATTCTGCGGAAACCAAGAGGCAACTACCTACGATAGCGGAAAGACCTGTCCCAAGGCAGAGGGTGCTAAGAATCACCAGGTTAGATCAAGTTGCCATTGGACTTTTGACATTGTAACCTTTAATATACGGACTATGAAAACGAAAGCCCGATTGAAAGAACTATTAATCGAACTTGACAACATACATTGGTATATTATTGGGCTCTGTGAAATACGAAGAAAGGACGAAGAGTTAATTAAATTGGAACCAACTTGACACGTACTCTACACCCGATGTAACGAAAATGGACGATGTGGGGGAACTGGATTCCTCATCAATCCAAAGCTGAAGGATAATGTAGTAAAATTTGAAAGTACATCTGACCGATTAGCCCAATGCGTCATTCAGCTGAATAAAAAGTTTAGGCTTCAAATCGTCCAACTATAAGCCATAGGGATGAGTAAATTGAGGAATTTTATGATGACGTGACCTAGCTTTTATACAAGGAAAAATGTAGGTACAAAATCCTGATGGGTGATTTTAATGCCAGAATTGGAACAACAAGACCTGCTGAAAATGCAACTGACCCAAATGGAACTGGTGAGCGAGACAATAGAGGTGACAGATTGATTGATTGACCAGAACTTTATATTATGAATTCATTATATAAGAAAAATATCAGAAGAAAATAGACATAGATAAGTCCATCTGGACTCACAAGTGAAATTGATTACATCATGACCAACGATAAACAATATTTTGTAATTGTACTGTCCTTAACTATTTTAATGTTGGAAGTGACCACCGACTGGTACGAGCAAAAGTCATTATTAAGTGTCGAAGAGAGCGCAAAAGAATGGTAAGGTCAAGGAATGGTAAAGTGGATTCTGGGAAATTGCTGGAGAAGGGCAGCGATTTTGAAATTGCTTTCTCGAACCTCTTTGCTCTGTTACAAGATCCGGAGGGGATGGAAATATTAGCTCAATATGAAGAAATCACAAATAATGTGCTTCAAACGGCTGTTTCAATAGCACCTGAAGAAAAATCTCTCAGACAGACAAAAATCTCCAGTGATAGTATTGATTTAATGAAGAAACGACGGACAATGAGAAATACAGGAGTCCATTTTGTAGGGTCGAGTACGTTGAGATCTGCAAAATTAAAAGAAAACGTATTAGAGAAAACACGCGCCGGTTCAACATGCAGCTACTGCAAGAAATTCTGAAAGAAAATAAAGGAATTAACAAAGCTAAACAGAAGCTGAGAAACAAAAGAACGCAAATTTATGCCTTAATGCGTGAGGATGGTACAGTGTGCAAGACGCGTATGCTAATATTAAAGGTTCTCAGACAAGTTTATTCACAGTTATATGAAGATAAGAACCAATCAAAGACAACAATACCCGCGGAAAAACAAATGCTAGATATCCTAGTGGAGGAAGTAACAAATGCTATAGAATCGATGAAAAACGGCAAGGCTCCAGGAAAGGATAGTGTAACTGTTGAAATGCTAAAAGCTGGTAGTCAGATGTTACATAAAAGACTGGCAAAATTATATTCCAAATGCCTCAAAGAACAAAAAGTACCTGACTTATGGAAAAATGCTGAAGTGATCCTTTTACATAGAAAGAGCACAGGAAGATTTAAATAACTACCGCCCACTAAGCTTCATATCAGTAATGTACAAGGTTTTCACTAAGATAATATCTAAAAGAATATTAAGAAAACTGAATGACGTACAACACAGAAAACAAGCAGGATTCAGTACAATGGATCACATCCAGGTTGTACAGCAGGCCATAGAAAGGGACAACGAATACACCATGCCACTGTGCTTCGCTTCTATCCACTACGAAAAAGCATTTGACTCCATCTCAAAGCATGCCATAATGGATACACTGCTTAGCCAGGGGGTAGATATAGCATATGTAAGGTATTAGGATCGATATATGATGGAGCTACAGCGACAATTCACCTTGATGATCATGAACTGGGAATTAATGTAGAAAGAGGTGTACGGCAGGGTGACGCAATATCACCTATTCTTTTCTCAGCTGGCCCTGAAGAAGTATTCCGTAAACTGGATTGGGAACAGAATGGTGTAAAGATTAACGGTGCAAACTTAAATCAACTTAGATTTGCAGATCATATCGTTCTCTTTTCACAAGATCCAGAGGAGATGCAAAGACGCATACATGAGATGCAAAGAGCTGGAGAATTACTTGGCTTAAAAATAAATCTGAAAAAGAATCAGGTTATGTTCAATAAATTCGTTGAAGATAGACGATTTCGCTTTTAGAAAGGGATTTGGAGATTTTGGACACTTTTATATATCTTGGGCAGAGGATTTCAATGGAGGGGAATACCGTCTGGGAGGTGGAACGGCGTGTTAAATGTGGCTGGCTGGCGTTTGACAGGCTCAATATGGCGTTTAAGAGCAGACTTCCACTTTGTCTGAAAAGAAAAGTCTTCGATCAGTGCGTGCTACCCGTTATGACATACGGAAGTGAAACCTGGACACTCACATCGCAATCAATTCAAAAACTTCTGGTGGCGCAGAGGGGATTGGAAAAATGTATGCTTGGCATTACAAGACGAGACAGAAAAAACCTGCGCATGGATCAGGGAACAAACTAAGGTGTGTGACATCATTGGAAGAGTAAAGCAATTAAAATGGAGATGGGTAGGCCATATAGCGAGGCGATTCGATGACAGATGGACCATGGCAATCCTGGAGTGGATATCGCTTGATCGCAAACGTTAGCTGCAAACGTTAAACGTTGACTGATGACATCGTTAACTTTATAGAACCCGAGTGGCAGAGGAAAGCCCAGGACCGTGAAAGTTGGGAGCATGCTGAAGAGGCCTTCATCCTGCAGTGGGTCGACACAGGCTGATGATGATGATTTAATTTTCTAGCACTTGTTTTTGATTAAAAATATCTTAATAAAACGATGTTTCTTATATGGGTGTAATTTTTTCAATAAAATGTGACCCCCCCATATTTCTGAACGCGATCGGTTGGTGAGAAGGTTGAGAAACGATGTACTAGGTTGAATAATATTTTCTGCTTTAACAGTTTACTGGTTTGATTTCATACTTTTCGATACCTATAAGATTATGTATAGGCTGGTATTTGATTAAATGTTTTTATATGATGTTTGATTTTCTTTCTTTCTTTTCGTCAAATATGCCTGCGAATTCAGTTCGACGATCGATAATTTAAAATTTGTGTTCTTCGTTAAATGATGCACTATTGTAATTGAAAGTTGGAATTCAAAAATTGTTTAAGTCTTCCAAAATATATAAGGTGTGTTTTGTTTGCCGTTCCAAATTTTATTAATATTAAAACTAAACAACACATTAAAAACTACTGTTTACAGAAAACCGACAAACACAGATAGAGTAAAAAATAATTACCCAAACAATTTTATAGATAAATCGTTTAAAAATTTTGATATCAAACAAAACAGACAAGTTATTAATAACAATAATAATAACTCCCAAACAATTAACACAATTCCTTACATCCGCGGTATTTCCGACAAAATTAATAGAGTAGGAAATAAATAAAACATAAGAGCGACATAGCGACAAAAATACTCTTAGATCTATATTAACAAAAACTAAACCAAACAACCCACAACAGAATACCAAAAATGGGGGTTATAAAATACCCTGCGAATGTGGCAAATTTTATATAGGTGAAACATCTAGACCGTTAGATGTTAGAATAAAACCAAATCTTCTTAGAAAGGGCGATTTTATTAAATCTAGAATTTTTCAACACGCATGGAAATTGGGTCATATAATCAATTGGTATAATTCCAAAACGGTATTAAAATAATCGGTAACAAAATACTGAAGATTAAAAGAAAACGCTATAATTAATTTAAATAAAAATAACTGTATTGGTATGCGTTCGGTAGATTTAAATTCAACATGGTTCCCGATTCTAAAGAATACAATTAAAAACATTTAAGTATTTCAATACACACTTAGTACAGTAAATAATCAAACAGTAAACCTCACATATGTTTTTTTTTGGTAGTATGTCACTGTCATTAAAAACTAATTGTCAATGTAAGTATCATTGACATACGCAAAATATATATTTACTTCCTATCTTTGCATTATATATAAAAATTAATATAATTTATTTTTAGATTGGTTTTGAAAATAGGAGGAGAATACTTCCCGAAACGTTAACGTTCAAAAGTTGGTATTTAATTTAGAACATTTTAACATTTTTTAAATTTTGTTCGTTAGGCAAATTTATTACAGAAAAGAATCACTGAGAAATTTGTCTCCGTTCGGTTTTTTATTTTTTTAACTAGTGATTCTTTATTTACATAAGAACAGATATTTTTGATATTTCTTGGGTTTTAGATCGTGGCGAAAAACCCAAAAAAAAATCTGTTACTGTTTACATTTTAAATGGTATTTAAAATGGTGTTTCTTAATTAATGTTTTTCATCAATATTAAATGATTTCTATTTAAGTAAATGCCCAAACATTGTTTGAGTAGTGGCAATAAGCATATGCATATGATTTGTAATTTAATTTAAAGAGAGATATCCATGACATTGTCGCACGGTTTTCCCTTCAATATCATAAGGTGGGTAAACGCTGTGTTGTTTTTCTAGTATCTGGAACGGGTACATCGCGCGTTTTCCCTTTGTACCCATTGCACAACTCAGTACTAGAGCTTACACCGTAGGGTGTGGTTAGATATCTATTATGTTTTGTTAGCTCTTTGGATGGATATTTCGTGCGGTTTTCCCTTGTCACCCCGTTCATATCCAAAGCTGGCACTATAGCGCCTTGTTCCCTTAGTGCCAAGAACAGTAATCAGTTTTATATTCGATTATTGGCCGACAATACCATAATAAATGTTAAAATTATGAGAATCTCTATTTGAATTGATGTTGATTGCTGTCATTGTTATAACTGGTATTAAAACGAGTATCTCCCGCTAAGTATCGGAATAGCCTCATATTAAAGTATTATTTGTATCGATCTCATAAATTTAAAGTAACAGATAATAAACAGAGAACAGTTTGATCGATTCAGAGTGTTTAGGGTTACTTTTATTTCCAGGTAGTCGAATCTGCAATGATTGGGAGCCACCACCATGCTCATTAAACTCATCGACCCCACTAACCGCCAATTAGCGTTAGACCAATAACCGTTAAGCCATCTTAGCTATTATTAGAGATACATGCATATAATTTCCTATATTATATTTCTGTTAAAAAAAATCCTTTTGTTTTATGTCATTCATTTTTGTCATGCTTTACAAGATCAACGAGACGATACCTGAGTTATGGCGCGGTCAACGACGAAGTCAGTGGGTTTCCAAGGAACGCTGAGTATACAATTCACGAGGAATATAAATCTAAGTGCATTCTTTCCAAGTTCAGTTTTTTAATTAGATCTTTAAATGTAACATCTATTGTAATATTTTTTGTAATAAAATTATTTAAAAAAAAAGACTTCGTGTATCCAATAAGTTAACGGCGCAGTCGGTTGGGGAATACAATCCGTTGTATGTCTCCGAAAGATTTACCCATTGCATTGCATACCATGCATTGCAGTATGTAATGCAGGAACATAACACCAAATATTTTCAAAACTTTTCAAAACCATTTTCGAAACCCGAAATCAATGTTCAATCAAAATTCAGACCACAGGTGTTTAATCATAATTTTTCAAACATTCCGCAACATAGGCCTGTAAACTCATTTGCCAATTTTAACAGTCATGCTCTAAATATTATTTTCTAAAAATTATTTAGGTCAAAACCAAACTTTCCGTCACATCCAATAAATATTAGACCTAACTTTAATAATCCGCCCATAGATTTCCAACCAATTCGCAAGTTTTCAGAAAACCAAACAGCGTAAACGTTTGCAAACCAAATCCTTAGCAACAACAATTCCTACCAAAACCAACCCCTATGAGCATATCCACGAGACAAACAAGTAACCTAAGGCCAAATAATTTCAATAGGCCACATGAACCTCCAAAATTTGTCTTCGAAGAATTGTATAACGCGGAGGCTGATCTTACAAATTTATCAAATCATGATAACACACATTTCATACACGAAGAATCCGATCAGAATTATCAGCTCGAAAATTACATGCAAACATAACTTAAAATTTCTAATCGATTCTGGATAGATGAGGTCTTTTATTAGTCCTAATTTAGCATTTAAATTTTTCCAAAATTACATTGTCGAAGATTATTTTGTTGTAACAACTGCATTTCAAGAGTCAGCCCATAAATTTAGTGAATTTTTACCATTTTCAAAATTTTTTAATTTGTCACAAAGTCAAAAATTGAAATTCTATCTATTTAAATTTCATAATGTTTTTGATGGTCTTATAGGCTTAGATAATCTGAAATTGTTGCAAGCTAATTTAAGTTAACTGACGCAGTCGGTAGGATTCTCAAATCGAGCGCATTGTGTCATCGAGTTCGTTTAACGATTTATTAGGGATTCGAAGTTGATTCGAATTTTGGTATAACTGTCGCTGGAGAGGCTCTTCAAAAATCAAGTATCCCATTTAATTGAGAACCGGTGGCGTGTCTCAAGGACAAAATTAACGAAGCGTTGGGACAGCATAGCTCAACACCGCAAGGAAGATTGGTGTCGTCAAGGAACAAAATACCTGAACTGACAGAATGTATCTTATAGAAAAGGGTGTACAAGTTCATGTTTACTCTAATGTAAGTGCAATTAAATGATTAAAAAATTATCAAATATATCTGAAAATTTAACGCTAAACCCTTTAAGAGACTCTAATTTAAACGATCTAACTCAAAATGTAAGTAACATCGGAAATAAAATGCAAACAACACAACCTACCAATTCTAATGCGAATTATAATAACGATTTTTAACCAGAATATCTTAATTGCGTACCTGCATTTGACGGAACGCCAAATGATTTGAAGAGATATCTGGTAACTTGTCAGAGTTTGATCGATCACTTCTATATAGTCAACGAACCAAACAACTTTCGTAATGTTTATCTCCTAAATTGTTTGATTGGTAAACTAACTGGGAACGCTGAAATTGTAATAAATATTCATAACGTCTCTACCTGAAATGACCTCAAAGAAACTCTGCATCGACATTTTGCTAATCAACTCGATGAAGCCTGCCTAAATTGTGATCTAGTGATGCTTCGGCAAATGTCTAACGAAAATCTAAACCAATTTAATGATAAAATTCTTCACCTTCTAAATTTACTCTGTTCTTATGTAGATATTCACGAAATAGATGATGGTGCAAAACATCTCAAATGCAAACTATATAACAATTTAGCTCTAAAAACATATTTATCAGGACTGAGAGAACCGTTGGGGAATACAATCCGTTGTATGTCTCCGAAAGATTTACCCACTGCATTGCAGTATGTAATGCAGGAACATAACACCAAATATTTCCAAAACTATTCAAAACCATTTTCGAAACCTGAAATCAATGTTCAATCAAAATTCAGACCACAGGCATTTAATCATAATTTTTCAAACATTCCACAACAAAGGCCTGTAAATTCATTTGCCAATTTTAACAGTCATACTTTAAATATTATTTTCTAAAAATTATTTACGTCAAAACCAAACTTTCCGTCACAACCAATAAATATTAGACCTAACTTTAATAATCCACCCATAGATTTTCAACCAATTCGCAAGTTTTCAGAAAACCAAACAGCGTAAACGTTTGCAAACCAATTCCTCAGCAACAATTCCTACCAAAACTAACCCCTATGAGTATATCCACGAGACAAACATGTAACGTAAGGCCAAATAATTTCAATAGGCCACATGAACCTCCCAAATTTGTCTTCGAAGAATTGTATAACGCGGAGGCTGACCTTACAAATTTATTAAATCATGATTACACACATTTCACACACGAAGAATCCGATCATGATTATCAATTCGAAAATTACATGCGAACATAACTTAAAATTTCTAATCGATTCTGGATAGACGAAGTCTTTTATTGGTCCTAATTTAGCATTTAAATTTTTCCAAAATTACATTGTCGAAGATTCTTTTATTGTAACAACTGCATTTCAACAGTCAGCCCATAAATTTAGTGCATTTTTACCATTTTCAAAATTTTTTAATTTACCACAAAGTCTAAAATTAAAATTCTATCTATTTAAATTTCATAATGTTTTTGATGGTCTTATAGGTTTAGATAATCTGAAATTGTTGCAAGCTAATTTAGACTTCGATTCGGGTTATTTAATCACGCCACACGCGAAGATTAAATTACATTTTCATAGAACCAAGCCTGAGGTACATTATATTACAGTATCGCCACGTGTAGAGCAATTCATTAAGATAAGGACAAACATCTGTAACGGTGAGATTATCATCCTGTATCAAAAACTGCAAAATTGCGAGATTCCATCGGGTCTAACAGTTTCTAAGAACGGCAATGCCCCGACGACAGTGCTAAATAAAACGACTAGCCCGATTACTTTAAATATTTCTGAACCGATTCAAGCGGAAAAATTTAATAAAAAGGAATTTGAAAATATCGAATTAAACAATTGTAAAGATTAAATACTAGCCGAATTTGATCCATCTGTAATTCGAACAGACCATTTAAATATCGAAGAGAGTTCGAAAATTATTGCTCTTTGTCAGTAATTCTCGGACGTATTTTACTACGAAAATACACCACTAAAGTTTACGAATAAAATTAAACATAACATCAAATCAAGCGACGAAATCCCAGTGTAAACTAAAACCTACAGGTATCCGGTCATCCATACACAAGAAGTCTATAACCAAATTAACAAGATGTTAGAACAAAAAATTATAAGACCAAGCAATTCACCCTGGTCTTTACCAATATGGGTGGCACCGAAGAAAACTGATGCGTCCGGAAAGCAAAGCAGAAATGGCGCGTAGTTACTAACTTCCGAAAATTGAACGAAAAACTGTTGATGACAAGTATCCGCTACCGAATATTAACGACCTTTTAGATAATTTTGGAAAGTGACATTATTTTACTACCCTCGACCTGGCCAGCGGATTCCATCAAATCGAGATGAACGAGAAAGACATCCCGAAAACGGCATTCAACACCGAAAAAGTGTACTACGAGTTCCTGCTATGCCTTTTGGGGTGAATAATGGCCTGGCAACTTTCTAGTGAATTATGGATAATATATTACGTGGTATCCAGAACGAAAAATGACTGGCGTACCTCGATGATATAATTATGTTTTCGACATCCTTACAAGAGCACTTGGAACGATTAAGATCTGTTTTTACCCAATTTCAAGATACAGTTAGATAAGATCAAATTTTTACGATATGAAGTCGCATATTTAGGACATATAGTAAAACAAACGGAGTTAAGCCTAACCCCGACAAAATCAAAGCAGTAAATCGGAGATTTTATCCGATATCCAAAGCAACTAAACAAATTAAAGAATTTTAAAGGGATTAAAGGACTGCAGGGTTATTATTGATGATTCTTAAATAATTTTTCAAAAATTACCAAACCCCTTACTAAATGCTTAAAGAAGGGCGCAAAAGTTGAACATAACAAAGAATTTGTAGAATGCTCGGAATACTGCAAACATCTGCTAACCAATGAACCCATTTTACAATATCCGGATTCTCAAAGCCCTTTAATCTGACAACGGATGCCAGTAATGTGGCAATTGGTGCAGTTCTGTCCCAAGGTCCGATGGGTCAAGACCTACCAATCGCATACGCATCCCGATCGTTAAAGGATTCGGAATTAAATTATTCCACCGTCGAGAAAGAATGCCTTTGTCTTGTATGGGCTACGAAATACTTTCGTACCCTTTCTTTTTGGCCGGAAGTTTAATATAATAACTGACCATAAGCCCCTACAATGGCTCTTCTCATTAAAAGATACAAGCAGCAAGCTTTTACGTTGGTGAATAAAGTTGAAGGAATTCGACTATTCAATTATCTACAAAAAGGGAAAGTTGAACATCAACGCCGCATTGTTACAAATATAATTGCAAACTAAGGATGCAAATGAAATCTCTGTAATAAGAATTTATATGGACAATTTTATTAAGGAATTAGAGGAAGAAACACCCGAAATTGTGAGGATAACCTAGATGACATATCTATGGTAGTGCAACCAGACATAGACCTACCCGACGTGATTGATGACGCTGAAGCAGACGATGCATTCACAAGACAATCCATTCGAAAAACGAACAAGTCCCTATCGTAGGAATCCTAATCCTCGAAACTGCTGTTAACTATGGAGCTAATCAAATAATAATCCCAAAAGTGTTTCATAGTCCGACAAAAACAAAGAAAATCATATTATTCGAGAAGAAAAGTAGATTTTTAGTGCGACTATCAGATGCTCATTTCGAAATTGATGTTTTAAATTTTGTAAAAGAAAATATCGTGCCAAACAAGACTTATTTTTTGTATTTTGAATAAATATACAATTTAAAAGATGTTTAACTAAGCTAATAGACGTCACCAGCGAAAACGATATTCCAGAAATAATCCGAAACTATCATGAAAATAAAACCAATCACAGAGAGATCGATGAAACCCAATCCAGAATAAAAAATAAATATTATTGGCCAAACATCAAAAGTTCCATCCAAACATTCGTCAATGAATGCGAAATTTGCCAAATATCAAAAATCAATAAATATCAAAATGAATGTGACACTTACGGCTACTAAACCATTTGAAATAATCCATCTTGACAGTTATACACGTGAAAATACAACATTTTTGACAATTATAGATAGCTTTGCAAAATATGCTCAAGCATTCTCTAAAATCTTTAACAGCTACTAAAATTGTCGATAAATTAATAACCTTCTTTTCTCACCACGGTATACCAAATAAAATTATAGTAGGCAACGGAACCGAATTTAAAAACGCAACACTAACTGAACTTTTACAGTTCTATAAGTAAGATATTTATTTTTGTTCGCCTAAGTCTGCGAAATAACTGCTAAATAACCAAAATTTCAATAGAACACCTATTGAACAAAAAATGAAATATGCGATCTCAGCCTATAACAATTCAATACATTCGGTTATAACATTCAAGCCAGTTAACATAATAAGTGGTCACATAAGTTCGAACGACACCTTCAATTTGGATATCGATCAGTTATTAACTAGTAATTACGCCACAGATCATCGTGATAAAACTAAACTATTATATTCGCAAATTAATGAAAAAGTTCTGGCTATCAAGGAGAAAATAATAGATAAGATTAACGGAAATCGTGTGGACCCAAACATTAAAGCCTGACCAAACGATATATGTCAAAAAGCATATCCGTCAGAAATTAGCGGATAAATTTTCACAACCCACTAAGATAAATATAGTTAACCCCGAAAAGAAAACTATCACTACTCAAATACAAGGAAAAGTGCACATGGGTAATGTAAAACGTCCACTTAGGAATAGATATAGTTTTAACAAATAACACATTAACATAGGTTAGTACTCCTCAGTCACAACTTGCGTATTGTATTTCAGAACATTCATCAGTTTTACCAACACATACGAGATAGAAAAGAAAATTAATGCCAGAAAACTAAATGATAACATCGGTATAATATTAATAAAATTGGACAATGTTAAAATTCGAGTATATACTTATACCTTAATCTATTTTTATGAGTTAAATGAAATAATCCATGAAATCAATAAAATGCACATAAATTCAAATAAAGGTTATTGAACTTGTAGGCAAACAAAAAGAATACAATTTAGAATCGACCAATTATTTAAGTCTTAAAAATTCTGCAAGAAAGATTGGACGATAAAATTAAGGAAATTATTCCACACCCAGAACGCATAAAAGGAGAATTAGTAAATGTTGTCGGCTCACTATTTAAAACAATTTCTGGTAATTTGGACGCATCAGATGGACAACCTTATGAATGCAAGAAAACCAACAATCGTAGGAGATAAATATTCGAAAGCAAAATTTTTTTTCCTTAAGTGTAATTAATAGCTTTAACTCGACAGTTCAAAGTATAAATCAAAATGAAAAATATTTACAATCAAAACTCAGTCAGATATCCTTAATAACAGAGTCAACTACACACAGGCTTAATTACGATTACATCAAAAACACCAAAACACTTTTTGAACTGCTCGACGCACGTTTCGCTAACCATGTCAGCATCATCATCTAATCATAGATTAAATCATCTCCTGATGATGTTAACATGGTTAGCGAAACGTGCGCCGAGCAGTTCAAAAAAGGTGTTTGGGTGTTTAGTGGTAAATCTCTTAAAGATTAGTGTATCCCACCAAAGGTTCCAATAGAAGAATTGACATCAAAAACAGTTTAAACCAACTAATTAACATATACAAAGTGATCGATTCAATTTTACAAGATGTCGAGAATTCGATAACTTTCTCGAAATTATAAATTATCCCTCCCAGTATAATAAAGACTGACGCTCTCTTCAAGGAATTAAAAATAGTCCAAGGAACAGTCGGCATAAACAACATGCCTGTAACAGTTAATTTATAAAATATTCTATTTTTTTTTTAATAATCGAATTGCAATTCTATATCGTAAATAATAAAATAACATATTTACTTTACTTTCCAGTAACGAATCCAAATAATTTCGATTACTATCATTTATATTGGATACCGATATTTTATCAGTCTCTTCAAGACTGTTATACCGGAAAATAAGTTTTTAAACTGTAACTGTAAAGAAGATACCGCCAGCCATTTTATCTGTGATACACCCTGAAAGACATCGAAAACAACAGCCCCTGTTCAGTTCAACTAGTGGAAGCCAAAAACACCTACCCCCTTAAACCCAAAAACGAAGGATCGAAAAATAAAATTTTATTTATTCATATTTCACAACTCCTTGTGAAATATGAATAAAGAAAATCGACCACATTATTTTTTACTCTTTGGCTTAGATGACTAAAGGTATTGCAAGCTAATCTTGACCTTGACACCGGATATTTAATAACACCGTATGAAAAAATTAAATTACACTTTCATAGACTAAATAACCAATTTCACTGTAGTAAGATATCATTAGGTTCCAAACATGTTATAAAAATTATAAACAGCATAAAAATAGGTTGGATTATTAATCACTATCAGAAAATGTATATTGTGATATTCCATCCTTTTTATCGGTTGCTAGGAAGGGATATGTATAAACAACAATTTTTAATAAAATAAATAGTCCAGTAAGTTTGGATTTTTCTTAACTAATTCAAGATGAAAAATGTAATAATCAAGAAAAAATTTTAGTGGATTATAGGTGGTATGTAAATAATGTAATGAGTCTGGCACCGTAGCGTTCAATCTGGCAACATTGTTCGCTTTACAAGCACCCCAACATCTGATATGTTTTCAGTACGAGTTTGAACTCCGTAGAGTAACTTGGTCCGTCACTTGCTACCAGTGACTAGGAAGGGAAAAACAACAGCCTTGGTTGCGAGCTCGAATGTTTCGCCACCTGCCTCATCATTTTGTTTATGCACCCCGTGTATATCTGGTAGTAGCTGGAACTGCTCTTGCTTGGATTTTTCATATTTATTTGCTTTTGAATATGGGTCAAATTGATATTTTATTTTGATTACTTGAGTATTTTAACCCTTTGTGTCCTAGTGTTCACACCGAAGGGACATACGTTAAATAATTTTTCCTCAAGCGCCTAGTTTGCTTAGAGTGAAGCCACATTAGTCATAGTATGTGCATGTGTCGCCTTTCTCCATTTGCGTGTGCATGTTCTTGCCGCATCATTAATCAACCGTCTGTGAAAACAAAATGCACCAGCTTGCATGTGCTCTGAGGCACTCTCACCAGTTATTTAGCAGTTTATCGTGATTATCGTTTCAAAAGATTTTTTTTATTGATTTTTAAAATTATAAGGCTTTGTAATATAAATAAGGCTATAAGTGTTGTTAGTTTGATATAACTAGAATACACTTATATTATAAAGTCATGGGAACACTAGGCATTGGGTAACATTTTGTTTTCAGGATAAAATGTTTTCCTACCTTGAATTAGAGAATATGAACCAAAGTGAATTCCATCAGGTGAGTACTCTGATATACATGATTTGTCGGATAATAATATTTAAAACGATGAGTATGAGGTCAATATCAACGCTATAAAAGTTGTATTTCAAGAGAAGTTATTAGAAAATAACGATCAAGGTGACTTTATAACCGATCAAATTTCGGAAAACGCTTTTGAAGATGATTTATGGAGCAGTGATGATGAAATTGATTTCAATACACTTGGACAAAAGTTATTATGACCTAATAGTGTTTGGACTAATGATAATACGTTCTGCTTTTAAATTAAGCAAAAATTTAGTCAGATGTCTCTACCGACTTTACTGCATGATATTGAATAGCCAACTGATATATTTTTGCATATTTTTTGCATCATCTACCACATTACCTTCCATACCAATTTGTATACTCTTCAAAACAGCAGAGGAAGTAACAAATATTTCCTTCAGACTAAGTCCGATGAGGTGACGACTTTCCTTGGAATAAATCTTCTCATGGGCATAACGAAACTTCCAAGTATTTGAGAGTATTGGTCCTCCAGGAAAGAACTTAGAGATACTTTTATAAACTCTTCTATGTCTAGAGATCGTTTTATATAGTAACTCAAAAATCGCCTTTTAAATGTCAATTCTGCGAAGCCGAAGACAAATGAGAGATTTTTTGACAAATTATACAAAATTGGGCCTCTGCTAGAAAAATTATCGGTCTTATCTTTCCTCTGTTAAATGATCAAAAAACAAGTAATCGATGAATTTATGATTTTTTTCAAGGGCAGATGTTTTCTATGCCAATACATGCCAACGAAACCAATTAAGCATGGGTATAAGGTGTGAATAATAGTTGATTAATGTTTGAATGACTGTCAATTCTAAATCTGCACAGGAAAAGTTTCTGATGCAACAGAGCACAAATTCGAAACTCGCGTTGTAAAGGACCTAATACAAAAATTAGTAGCAACGGGACACTACGTATTTTTTGAACAATTTTTCAATTCCTTTGAACTGCTAAAATACCTCCAAGAAAATTGCATTTTTGCTTGCGGAACAGTGAAAAAGGTAAGAAAAGCTTACCCACAGTTGTTAAAGCAGATAATAAATTAGTACGAAGAGAGTCTGATTGGAGAGTTAGTAAAAATGGTATGCATTTTTAAAATGGAAACATCGCAAACCAGTATTTTTCCTAAGTAATCATCATAACCCCTCAAAAACGAAACAGTTTTAGAAAAAATGAGGACGGCACTCGTGGAGAATTTACGTGCCCTATCTTAGTAAAATATTATAACGCCAATATCGGTTTTGTATACAAAATGGATATGTTCCCTATATGTAGTTCATATATGAAGTCGAACGTTAATCTAAGAAATGGTGGCGTCGTATATTTTGATATTTTCTGGATGTGTCATAAGTCAACTCTTATATTATATTCAAAGCTAGATCAAAATAGACAACAATAACTTTAGGTGTTCAGCAATCCTCGAACTGATTGGGGTCAAGCCCGACATGTCCAGAAAAGGAAGGATGCGCAATATTACAGGTGACACGACTACGTGCTTAACCATCAGTAATTTCAAAATGACAGTTCCACCAGAAGTAAGATATGACAAAGCTGCACATGCCAAAACATCTAGAAAAACCTAGAAGATGCGCCTTCTGCAGCACTCATGCAGAATCACATGGAGCTGTTTTACATGGGATATAGGTATTTGTCTCAGTGCCAAAAAAACTTCTTTTCTTATTACCTAGTGTCTTAGCTTATTACCTAGTATCTCCAGCACGAGCCTCAAGGTAAGATTTGAAAAATAAATTGTATGCATATTCATGTTTTAGAGCTTCATCTTAGTAGAACGTCATATATTTTATAACATTTAGAGTCAGTAAATTAATGTCGGCCTTTAAGGGCTGTATAACGAGAGTTTTAAATATTTCTGCTAAATTGCGTTAAGTAAAAATGACTTTGTACTTCCTTCTTTCCAAAAGGGTTGATTCATAGTGAAAAGTACAAGTGATAATCCCATAATTTTTATTTCATCTTGAAGAACAAATAATGGTATAATGTTTTGAAAATAATGTCGTTCGAATGTCCCTTATGGCTTCGTCTGGTGGAATGCATTCTGGAAATCCAATTTTCGATTACTCCTTTATCCATCTCGTGGTATATTTTCAATGGTAGCCTGAATGTTTATTCAGGTACAGATTGTTTATTTAAGGTCAAAAATTCATTCAGATGGTCTCCCCCCCCCCCCCCCCTAGGCAATCACCTTAAGATTTACAATTTCTACGTAGTGCCAACTCGAGTATCTATCAATGCTGAATTGATACAATGTACAAGTGACATTTGCAGAATGTTACTGTTAGTGCGATTCAAAGTTTTGACATTCTCGTTGGACAACTCTTTATATGGTGTAAATATCGGGTCTGCATTTTATCTTCTTCGATTTTAATATCTCATGAGAGGTTGTGTGATGCTTTTGATTTCCGAAAATCTACTCAGATCACTGTTTGTATTCAAAATCCAAATCACCACTAATTTCTCAAAAAATCGTTGAAAAGGAGTAGAATGACACGATGCCATTCCATTTGTGTATTCTACCGAATGCGTCTACCAATTAAAGTTGTTTAATAGACGGAATGTATTAAAAATTAGACATTAACTTTAACATCAATATAGTACAAATATGTGTGCCTGAAAGAAAATCTAACGTCTTAGCTTATTTAACTGAAAATGTTAATGCTACTACTCCATTTTTGGCACTTCCTCATTACATAATTTACATAATTACTGAGAAGTTAGTAGTGTGGAGTGAGAAGAAAAAAAATCCTGTGCTCCACGTAAAATTCTCAAACCTTCAGTTTCATCAAACGCCAACAAGCACCTCCCGAGGACCGTTTCGGGCCTTAAGTCGTCATTAGTCGGGCTTGAGTTGAACATTCGAAAGCAACTGAAGGATTGACCACTTTTTCGCCATTTTTAGGTTAACTTTCGTTCTTGCCTATCTTAGATTAACTGCCTGAAACGGGTGCTGACTTTTTCCTTTTTTGGGAGTGTATTCCAATCGCTGGAAAGGTGGAACTTCTCCCCTAGAAGTAGAATTCGATGATATCAGATTTGGGTTTGCACCGAAGTCCAGAGAAAGTTTGCGGAGGTTAATTAGAAAATGACAGACTAAATCTTCATCGGAAATATGATTAGTCCATGTGCAAATGCCGGAACGACGGTCAGGGGATGCCGACGGTCCGCCATTTGAAGACGGGATGCAGGGATTTCTGATGGTGGTACTTATGTACGCCGGAAAAGTTAGGGCCCCATAGGCCTGCTGCCTGGAATTGAGGGGACGAGGGTTTAGTTTTTGAGGTCCCCAAGGACGGTTTGGAGAGAAATCTTCAATTGGGGCTGAATTGGGCTTACCAATTGACTTGTTGTTTGCTCTCCATAAGCTCTGTTACTGCTTGTGAAGCAGGTGTTTTGCCAGCAACCGTGTTCCTCTGGGACCGCCACACGAAGATTGGTGAAGGTACTTTATTCCTTTGTGAACCTCATAAGGCCCTACTGGTTTTGGTTTGCGTTGATAGGTTCTTCGCTGCGATCTTGTTTGTCGGGCAACCTCGAAAGCTCGCGAGCCCTTGCAGTTGCGGCATGTAGCTGGGCTGTCTTTATCCTTTTTACATTCCTTAGAGGGATGTAGGTCTACGCACTTGACGCAAACCGGATCTACATGACACTTCTTTGCCGAACGACCGAAGTGTTGGCAGTTAAAACACTGCACTGCTCTGTCATTCGACTTCTGATCTTGGATCTTGACTTCCTGTTTGAAGTATATCTTTATGTTGTAAATTTCCTTCTTCTCCCTTGAAATTACAACCTGGTCTATTGCCATGGGGGCTGGTTTTATAGTTTTCCATTTCTCGACATGGATCGGATGGAAACCCATATCGGTTAGTTCTTGCCTGATTATTGCTGCCGGGATTGTTTCCACTACACTCCTGATAACAACGCGTAAGTTTGGTTTGGTTTTGGTGGTACGAGCGGTATTTATAATTTCGCTCGACGAGAAGCCTGGTGAGGGTTCTACAGTCCTCGGATATCGGTGAATCCCTTTGATTTCGTCATCGACATTTCTAGCTAGATGTTCTTTTCGTGGCATAGTCTGAGAATCTGCAAGTATGATTCTTATTCCCTTAGGACACTCGGCGGTACTTTAACGCTTTTTGACGCCGTAGCCTTTTCTTGTTTTTGGGTGTGATCTTGTTTGGGTGGCGTTTGCTTTGGTGGCGCAGGTTTCTTAAATATAGGTGCTTCTGAGGAGTTTTCCGATGCCTGCTTCTTCAGAGGGAGAAAATCCTCTTTGTTCGGCTTCGCGGCTCTTTTCGTCTGGTTTTTTCTGTTTCTTCGCCTACTGCTACAGTTAATGACAGGAAATTTGTGTAGGGCGAGTAGCTTAACTGGACAGAGCTCTCGACATGTAGTCGAACGATCTTGGTTCGAGTCCCAGTCTGAACTATCCGAATTTTTTGTCAATTTATCTCTAAACTCCCATCGTTAAGGCTCCTTCCTTTCCCTTCTCTCATTTTTTTTCCTTTGTCCAATCTCTTCTACGTAAAGTTTTGAACGCTTGACGTATTCTTCACAAATCTATATATGTAAGTCTGTGCTCGAAAAACTGGAAAAGTAGTCGATCGATTGACTTGAAATTTTGACACAACGTGGCATTTCAATATTCGCGTATTTTTATAGTAAAATGAAACCTGTTAGATCCTGGGCACCCGCCTAGCTTAATTTCGGCTTCGAGCGGAAAGAGCCATTCTAACGGCTAAAAATATTGACGTACATCATTGTACATGACATGTATGATCGTCATGTACAGGACAGACATCATTCTAAACAGAATTGCAGATGAAACAGTGAAATACAAATATATCGACTCCGTGATGAACCAATGTGAAGTAGTGAATTTTCCAACGGAATTTCTCAATTCACTCGATGTTCCCAGATTATGGTCATAAATTTGAAAATTGGAGTGCCAATTATATTACTTCGAAACATCAATCAGCCAAAATTATCCAATGGTAGACGATTAGTAGTTAAAAAATTGAGCAACACTCTAATTGAAGCAACAATTCTGATTGGAACTCATAAAGGTGAAGACGTATTAATTCCACAAATATTCCAGGAATACCACTTATTCCGACCGACATGGCGTTCAATTCAATTTGTAATACCCTTGCCTTCGCTATAACTATTAATAAAGCACAAGGGCAATCTTTGCAAATGCGCGGTTTAAATTTAGAGAACGAATGCTTCTCTCATGGGCAATTATACGTCGCATGGTTCAGAGTCGGTAATGTTTATGCAGAAAACAGACAAACAAAAAATGTAGTCTATCCGATTTTCTGTGAAAAACATCTTTTTTCTTACTTTCCTTTGATCCCACAGCATAGAGAGAGCAACGTAAAACAGGGCATTATATTCAATGGTATGTTTCCTCGGTGAATCGATATTCACTAGAAACTATTTACGTCCCTATTCATTTCTTATCAAACTGAGCCATAGCGAAGCGTGGACGGGTTTAGCTAGCGTAGTATAAAAAAATAGCCCTGAATATATCTATAGCAATAGGCAATAAATAATTTGGATAATTGAAATTTGGTCCTTTTTATGAATTAACAAATTTATATTTTATTACATCATTTGATTAAAATAAAATAACAAAATTACTAATGTAATACTAATCGAATATACGGATATCAATACGAGATCCCAGAAGATTAACCCACCGTAACACTTATTTCTATAACTCTACGTTTATATTTCTGATATAAGATGACATAAGATTCACTGGTTTGCGAAGAGGTTGAAGCCAAAATAACCGAAAAACGAAGTAAAAGCCAAATTTTTTCATATATGGATTTATTTTAATGCACATATAAATGGTGTTGCTTTTTATTAACTTGACTTTACTTTTACTTACTTTACTTACTTACTTACTTTACTTTACTTTACTTACTTTATTACTTTCCTTATGATGTTTTCAATTTAGTGTTTATCTAAACCAGTTTGAGTAGAAATGTTTAAAAGCATGGAAAATTCTTTCGTAATACACGTAAGAATTGCCCATTCCTTTGGCCGCTGTCCAAAACAGCAGCAATTGTCTCCTGAGACTTTTTCGTGGAGCCCGAAACAATTTTCTTTGTTTTTTGAATATTTTAAATATTTTCCACGGGCCCACTGCAACTTTTTTTAATATTTTTAAAGTTTTATGTCAAAAATATGATTTTCTGAAATTAATTCGTTGAGCCTGATAAAAAAACATCTTCCTATTTAACCGTAAACCAAATACTTTTCGACAAGAACCGCACTAAATTAAATAAACTTCTGATTTATTAAGTTTATTGGTTTGACATTTTTGATTTTGACAATTTGTATATTGCTTGTCTTCGATAGTCATTTTGAAAGTAATTTAGTTACTTTTCCTGTATATGTGTTTGGTGCTCATTATTTATATTATTAGTGATAGGGTATTTTAGATTAGGAGGTTTAATATATCATTTTTTATTAATGATTTGGTTTATAATGTTTAACATATTAACATTTAACATATTCATTATTCATTGCGACTTGTTTAATACATATTTAGTTTTTGTAATTATTATCTAATGACTTTGAAATGTTTAGCCTATGTAGTGTTTAGTTTATGTATAAATGAATTAAACGTCGCCATCCTTTGTGCTGTTTGCATAGCTGCATCCATAGCTGTCTATGATATGATTAGTTATAACTACATGAGCTGGTTTATGAAAAATTTCAAACTCATCTCCATTTTTTTTTATAACTGTTAAATATAAAAAGCGAATTGTAATATTTTTTCGTTTTTAACTTTAAATTTAATGTTATTATGTGGAGAATTTATATAAGTTAAAAACTGATTATTGTCTTGCAATAATTGTGAAGCAAACTAAAATATCATCAACATATCTATACCAATAAATAACTGATTTCAATAATTATTGATGATTTAACTTGTTTTAGTCATCCATAAATTTTAGTGACTAATTCTAAAATTCCTTGTTTCATTATAAAGTTAACTTTACTTTTAACAATTTTTTTTCATTTTAATTTTTGATACGTTAATATCTTTTATGACATTGAAGAGATCATAAGTAAATAGAATATCACATTTTAATTTAACATAGGTATGTTGTAAAAAGATGTTTATTAACGTGTTTAATAATTTAATTCAAGGAACTATAATAAATGAAATGCTCTATTACGGTTTATTTTATGATTCTATACCAACAGTTTATAGAACCATATATAAATCAAAAGAGTCGAAATGTACTAATTGGGGTTTTGAACATTTTTTTTGTCATAGATGGAAAGATCATAAGTTTTATAACAAAACTATTTTTATTTTTATTTTTTTCCTTATAATTAAAAAGTTATATCAAATTGAAAATAAATATTTAAACCAAGTACCGTTGACGCGTCGACAGTTCCCGAAAAAAAAAGTCAAGTGCTTGGACTTCACAATGGTAAGAAACGTAAACACGAACACCAATATCGCCAATATCGGGTCGGTTCGGAACAATTCGGAAGTTACAGCGAAATTTTCTTTCGCGCCCTTTCCGAAAAGACGTTCGGAAAGAATTGGAGTCCCGGTCAAATAAAACAATTTATCGCTCTTAGTCATTGTTATATAGGTTTAACCTATATCTTTGAATGCATTTGTTGGTTTGCTCCGTTGAATATAAAATTCAAAAGTTTGCTAGCGATTTGAAAATATACTTTTTTTTTAATTGTTATTTAGGCTTTCGATGCTGTTCTCGACGTTACATATCATCTCTCATATATCTTTACATAAAAATATGAAGGATTCCTTTAGTTTTTTGTATTCATATTTATAACTTTTATTTGTATTAGTTAATTCATGTCAAATTTGTAGAAAAGAATATTGTTGCATGTGAGTAAAGAATCTACATGTAGCAATACAACCGAGGGTAGTAACAATGAGAAAGCCCTACAGGATCGTCTATTTTGTAGGATACGAATAATAATATTCAAGAAAGCGCACATAGACAAGAACAACAATCCACTACCAATTTCGAAGGTAATCGTATATGAAAAATCTTATATTTATGACAGTTTTACAGGATAATCTCATTTGTAGATGGTCGAAGAGTACAGAAATTTGGGTGAATAAAAGCTTTCCGCTCAAAAAAAAAATGGGTTAGGTGTCTTCTTTTATTTGGGTAATCTTTGGTGCATTATAGATAGTTGGCAGCTGGATTTATTTATATTTGCAAATGTTATTAAATTAAGAGTCTAATGCGGTGGTTTGCAAAACATGTAAGGCGAAAAATTCTCATCGTTTAAAAATACTGAAAGCCTTAAATAAACCAATAATGTAGTATGGGTGGATTATTTTTTGAAAATATTGTTAATATAGTTTTGTGTGGTGGTTTGAAGAATCGGTGAAGTATTGCAAACTTCAATGAAAACAATCAAACTATTATAAAAACAAATATGTACATAATTTTGAGTAGTGATTTTCTTTATTCTGAATTGATTAGTAATGTAGTTTGCATATTATAATGTACTGTAATATATTATCCATATTATCCTCGTTGGGGAAAGTTTTATTATGTATATTTAACAGTGTATTCAAAAACATTTTTTCACTTTGTGAGGATAAAAATATAGAATTAATTAAACCGCCTTCGGTTTGTTCTGGTATAAAATTATCACAATCTAAGGTTTTAGAAGGCACACGAATTACTACTTTACATATTCATATAGAATGCGCCATTGGAAGATTACGAAAGTTTGATTTTCTCAGTTATTAATCATAATATGTTGCCTTTTATAGACTATTGTCATAATTGCTGTAGCATTAGTGATTTTACAATCACCTATAATATCAACATAAATTTATTAATATTTATTTAAAAAAATATTAACTAATTACGTTTAAAAAACAAATGTACTTAGTGTTCTTTTTATAAGTTCAAGTAAGATCAAGTTATTACAATAAAAATATAACTTAATATTATAAATCTGTGACCATAAAAATATCCGCAGCATTATTCAAATTAGCCTATACAAACCCTTTGTCACACATTACTGAACTAAAGTAGTATACACAAATATTTTATTTTGCACTTAACCAACAATAATTTTGACAGTGTATATATATATATATATATATATATATATATATATATATATATATATATATATATATATATATTATTATTATTATTATTCACATATGGGCCCTGGTGGACCACGCGAAATACAATTAGAGGCGTTTCTTGTTGTTAGCCTTCCTTTGCGCCCATACTAATTTCATTCTTTCGCTATGACCTTTTTTCCTTTCGTCAAACCAAGTTGTTCCAGTTTTCCTACATTTTTCTCTCTGGCCAACCTTTCAAACGTTAACCTTGTGTCTGAAACAGCCTCTATCCTGAATTTCCCTTTGTGTAATATTTGCTGATCTTAGGTCCTCTTTAATTGCAGCAATCCATTTATTTATTTCTACTTTAGCTCTACCCCTATTTTCATAAAATTCGACTATTTGTCTAGTTAGCCTACTCGGATTCATCTTTTTATGTGTCCGTAAAACTTAAGTCTTCTTTATCTCATATCGCTATGTATATCTGTGTATTGTTTGATTTCTTGGATTTCTCGAAGTCGGTATGTTGTGCTATTTATTTGTTTGCGACCTAAGATTTTTCTTATGATTTTTCTTTCTTTCTTTCTTTCATTGCCCTCCATGTCTCTCTTTCTATTCAAAATGAGCGTTTCTGCCCCATATAGACATTCTGGTTTAATAACTGTGTTGTAATGTCTCAGTTTTGTGCTTTTAAATATGCATTTATATCTACCCTTTTTTGAACCCATTTTCCATATTATTTCACCCAAATATTTGAATTGAGAGACTCGTCTAATGTTACCATATTTTGTTTTTAGAAATGGTGTTCTTAGTTTGTAGCAAGTCATCTATTGTGTCTTTTCAAAGGAATTTTGGAGTCCTATATTGTCTGCTGTTTCTTTTAGGATTTCAATATGTTTTGTGCCGTTAATATATCTTGAGCCAAAATTGCTAGATCATCAGCAAACGCCAGACAATCAATTTTGATGTTGGTTCTCCCCAGTTTAATGGGTTGGTTAATATTCAGGGCCGACATTTTTTTACGCCACTCCTGTATTACTTTTTCTAGAACACATTTAAGTCCATCCCTTTGTCTCACTCTAGTTTAAAGTTCAAAAGGCTGTGAGATGTCACCCATGAATTTAACTTTTGATCTTATGTTAGTTAATGTTGCTTTAATAATTGCGAGAGTTTTCAGATCTAGTCCTTATTCTTTGAAGATTTGGAATAAAGATTCGCAGTCAATAGAATCACATGCTTTTTTGAA
>JARFXV010001636.1:170000-173071 GCA_031761425.1 Cosmopolites sordidus
CAGCTCAGAACTGGCAAGAACTGAAACATAAAAATTATTAAAACAGCCCTACAGATGGCCCCTTTACAAAAACGTAGACACCATACCTGGTGGGATAAACTTTGCGAGCAAGCAGTATTAACCCCAAATAAGGCATTCAAGGAGTGGAGCATTAAAGAAACAGAAATAAAGTATAACAGCTTTTTGGAAGTAAGAAAATAAATATCGAAGCTAATTACACAATCTAAAAGAAAATATGAAAACAATCAACTCAATGAAATAGAAAAAGATTTCCAAAAAAATAACACTCCAAATTTTTACAAAACATTTAAAACTAAATTAGCAGGCTATCAACCCAAAGCCCTTGCTTCTGAAAGGAAAATGGACAATTAGCTCTAAATAACGAAGACAATTGCAAATAATTTGCGAAATATTTTGAAATTTTTATTTACCTTTTTAAAATTTAAATAGTTTTTTTTTGAACACCCACTAAACTGTCCTGAGCCTTTAAATAGATTACTAACACTAAACCCTAAACAAATAAACCCAGATTCATTACCACCGAATAAAGAAGAAATAATTAGGCAAATCAAACGACTTAGTAACACAAAGCTTCTGGTGAAGATGGGATCACTGCTGAACTTTTAAAACCGGTTGGTCCAGGTACAATGAAAGAAATAACCAAAATTCTACAAGAAGTTTGGCGAACCGAACGGATTCCAGAAGATTGGAAAGATGCTCTAATCCATCCACTACATAAGAAAGGAGGTAGAACGGATGCAAACAACTACAGAGGGATATCTCTTCTCCCACTTTGTTACAAAATTGTACATCAATGTCTACCAGGCAGATCCTGTCTGGAATAGATCATGAATCTAAAGATGATCCTAAGATCCTAACTATACAATAAAAATCTCGTCTATATATTTATACTAGATCCGAAAACGATGGCAATTATTAAAACAACACTAATACAAGGTCAAAAGTTAAATTCATAGGCGACATCTCAGAGCTTTTCGAAATTAAAACTGGAGTGAGACAAGGGGATGGACTCGCCACTTTTATTTAATTGTATTCTAGAAAAAGTAATACAGGAGTGGCGTGTAAAAAAAATCGGTCCTGAATATTGACCAGCCCATTAAACTGTAGAGAGCCAAAATCAAAATAGATTGTCTGACGTTTGCTGATGATCTAGCAATTCTAGCTCAAGATATATTAATGGCACAAAACAGATTAAAATCCTAAAAGAAACAGCAGAAAAGGTAGGACTCCAAATTTCCTTTGAAAAGACACAATACATGACCTGCAACAGACTAAGAACACCATTTCTAAAAACAAAATATGGAAACATCAGACAATTTTTTAGATATTTGGGTGAAATAACTATAGAAAACGGGTTGGAAAAAGTTGCCAATAAGGGTAGATGTTAAAAAATGCATTGAGACATATGCAAACTATTTTTCAATTATTAAGCCAGAATGTCTATATGGGCAGAAACGCTCGTTTTGAATAGAACGAAGGACATCGAGAAGATTGAAAAGGAAGAAAGGAATATCATAAGGAAAATCTTAGGTCTCAAATAAATAAATTGCACAACATACCGACTTTGAGAAAACATGGAAATCAAACAATACACAGATATACATAGCGATATGAGAAAAAGAAGACTGACGTTTTACGGACACATAAAACGGATGAATCCGAGTAGGATAACTAGACAAATAATTGAAATTTATGAAAATAGCAGTAGAGCTAAAATAGAAACAATTAAATGGTTTGCTAAATGGATTGGAAAGAGGACCTAAGATCGCCAAATATTACCGAAAGTAAAATTTAGAACTGTTTCAGACACAAGGTTAACATGTGGGAGGTTGGCCAAAGAGAAAAATGTAGAGAAACTGGAACAACTTGGTCTGACGAAAGGAAAAAAGGTCATAGTGAAAGGATGAAATCAGTATGGGCGCAAAGGAAGGTTAACAACAACAAACGCCTCTAACTGTACTTTGCGTGGGCCACTGGAGCCCATACGTTTCGCATCGATTATCAGTATTATGTATGATAAAATTTTAAAATAAAGTAAAAAAATCGATATTTATTTTTTATTCAAAACCCAATTCCTGGCTTATGCCATGGTGATGAGATGCTTATGACAGCAATGATTATTAATTGCTTGTTGATTGCTCGTCAGAGTTGATATTAATCTTGATACTGATTTATGCTGTAGGGGTTTAAAACGTCAATAGACCATCTGCAAATTTGAAGTATCGCCATGAAACTACCTGATGAGTAGTGGATGTTTGAAAGTTAATTGATATCGAGAAGTGCCAATGAAAGTTCAGTTCTTCAAATCGCATCTGTGTTGCATTATTAATATTTGAGTATACCTAATGTACTATAATTTGTATTATTTACCGAGGTTATTATGATGGTATTATGACATTTACAAATTAGTATTTTAAGAATTACAACAAATAAGCTATCTTTGAAAAATAAAACAATCAAATGTTATAGATGTGATAACAATAAATTAATTATATGATATTTTTTTAAAGAAATACTCTAGTTGTAAAGAGTTTTATCAGGCATAAACGGTCATTCCTCTTTGTGTGCATTGTTATTGAGTGGATTAGTTTTAAATAACTGCTGAACACACAATGTCACTAATTACAATACACTTACGAAACAATTCTTTTGTTTGTTAACTTTATGGCTGGGCGTCAAATATAATATATTCAAAATATGTGTTAGTTTTGAATATATATTTTTAAATATCATTGATAAATAATATTCATTTTCGAGCGGGTTTTCTTTGATTATAAACTGCGTTATTCCATATATAGGTGATATAATTTGTTACACAAATTATATATTGCGTGATGCAAAATGTAATTTTAAAAGCAGATAATTAAAAAAAAAACTCTCTTACAATTCTGTACTTACTTAATATAGTTTTGTTTTTTCTCTCACACAAGACTAAATGTTTGTAACAGAATAGTGATCAAAATGATTTTCGAACACAATCAGAGATTGCTTCAAATATTTAGTTTTGTTTATACAATTTTCAAAAGCAATAAACTTTTTTTCTACTAGGC
>JARFXV010001637.1:5000-114721 GCA_031761425.1 Cosmopolites sordidus
ACTGCTGCGAAAGCCTCAGTGACAAGTTTAAGACATCGTTCTACATACTGCGTGTGATACGGATACTTCCCAAAAGGAACTGGTTGTAAGTCAGGGCTCTTAATAAATATTAATAAATAACATCTTCAGTGAAAACTAGAGAAAGAATAGGTGGTTTTGTTAGCTCACGCTCTTGCCAGTTAATTACTTCAAAATATTCATTTGCGTCAAAATTTAGGTGAGAAATTTTGAACACTTTAACCTTATTAGGAGATATCTTTTCTAACGCAAAACTTCTTGCCTTTAGGATAAGGCGAAGTCAAAGTTCGTGGATCCTGTCATCGGATATCATACTAAGAAATATGTTTTCGTGGCGGGCAAAGAATCCGTTTCGTCGGATCAGAGCGTGAACAATATCTCAAAAATCCTTATCTAGATACCGAGACAACTGAATGACTCCCATTTCCTTCATATCAATCACATGTTCTTCTAACACATGTACGATACTTCTTTTGATATTTTGAGATACCAGAAGAAGGCGAAACGTGGCGGATATAAATACATTCTGGCTCTTGCACCAATGTTATATGTTCTACAATTATCTACATTACTCTGGAACCATTTTGACCAATTTTCTAAAACACGTCGAAAAAGTCCTAGTATAGTTCTAATCTGGCTGGCAACAGATTTAAGAATAATAAAACAGAACCACAGAAATAAAACACATTTGACCATACTCACGTCCAGAATACAATTTTGATTTTAAATGGAACTGACATAATTTTTGTCGTGTTGATCATCTCAGGTAGTCAATCCGACGTTGCCACTTTCATATTTTTGCTGATGTGTCGCTGATTCTAAATTTTTAAAACATTGTTTTAACAATGTTTATTAGTATATTTGCAGTTTATTCTTTTTTTTTGTGGAAAGATTAAGTTTTTTACTCTTATTGCAATGAACTTTTTCCTTTGAAATGATTTGAAGAATAGTTGATTACATTTAAGAAAGTTATTTCCTTTATACTCTGTATAATTTAAATCACCCAATTGAAGAAAGAAAATCAAGGATTTATTGGTAATAACGTTATTACAAATTATATATTAAACAAGTTATTAACACTCGCATTGGAAAACAAAGTGGAAAAATATTTAATGCTCTCAGTTCTCAATAATACTAACTTATAGAAATATAGTAATTAAAAGTAAATAATTTGTCCAATTTCGAAATTTCTTTTTTTTTAATTATGTTAGCTAGAAATGGATTGATCGAACATATAAAGGCCAACGACGATAAAACTCAGATCTTCTATTTTATTATAGACGCCATTTTATAAATTCTTAAAAGACGTTTCATCCAATGTATATGAACATACGAAAAATGGAATAGTAAATATTTTATAACAGTAGTTCTATTACTAAACACATATTTTACCAATTCTTCTATTAGAACCTAACACTAAACTTGAAGAGTCTACTGTGTAGACGACTAGCATAAACCATTTCGAAAATATTGCGAAAAAACATCTTCAGAATTCCTCCTTTAAGAGGCTCTAGCCCCTTTAAAAGGCAATTTTTGGGGTTTCTTTGTAGGAACTTTTTTATATTTTAATCCCTAGAGTCACTTCCCAAAATAGTTCGACGTTATTTCCGGACACCCTGTATATATACCGGGTTTCGAACGGTAGATTCATTAGAAGAAAAAACTTTCAGAAAAACAAAAAGAATTTTTGGACTCTATTTAAGAATCTTTCATTTTAAAATAACAGTCGCCAGTAACTTTTTATTTTAAATGGAACACCCGGTATATTATTTTATTTTTGGATTTCTGAGAAAATTTTATAATGAGTTACACTAATTTTTTTTTGAGTTACACGAGTTTTCCAATATCTATTTTGAACTGTTTATTAAATATCTTGATCCTTTTACAAATTTTTAAATATGTAACCTTATTTACCCTTAAACTATATATATATATATATATATATATATATATATATATATATATATATATATATATATATATATATATATATATATATATATATATCCTTAACCTTAATCCTTATCCGTAACCTTATTTACCCTTAAACTATATATATATATATATATATATATATATATATATATATATATATATATATATATATATATATATATATATATATATATATATATATATCGTTTTTTATTATCATTGGCATACATTAAGTGGAAGTATTTATAAATCATCTAGTTTCAGACCCAAAATATATTCTTCATCTATCATTATTTGGTCATACATAACAGTGTATAGGTAAGTTCTCGGTATATAATACATGTTTTGACGTAGGATGCAACATAATCACACAAACAGAGTGAACAACATGATGGTTTACAAAAAGACATTCAAAACTTTGCACTCGAAAAGTACTTCTTCTGAGAGCATCTATATTATGTATGTTGTTTTAGGCAAAATGTTGTAACACAGGTGCAAATTTGTGTGTAATAATAAGTACCAGAAGTTTCCAGCTAGTTCCATTCATTCTTCATATCGAGAATATCAGATTGGGAATCGATTGAAACTTCAAACAACTCGTTACATATTTTACTCGTCAATGCATACCTTGTCGTCCATATTAACTTATTAGCATTATTCAGGAGGATAACTAATTCCTTATAACTTGATTCTCCTAAACGCGTATAAAATTTTATCACCCGAGTATCTTTGGTGGCCTGATATATATATAAGAAATAATTTTCTATGTAAAATAATTATAAATGATTAAACCCGAATCGTACAGGCAAACCAAAAATGTAAAAGTATAATTGATAAATTCGGGACATTCCTATACATAGTTTACTATTATTTATTATATTTGTAGAGAAGCGAATTTGTTGCATAACAATGTTTAACTGACGATGCAGAGGACTCATTATTATTTTACATCACTAGATTTGATGGGTAAAGGAAAATGTCTATCAATAAATCTAATCATAATTATCAAGGTTATGTTGCAAAGATATTTATTATATGAGTTAAATTTTACTCTTTATTCTGAAAATGTTTAACCCTTCTAACATCATGAACGCCTTGACAAAATCTGGATTCATCCCTAAAGCAAATAGAAGTTCATTCTGTGTCCCATTCGATTCTAGGTCTGCCCCATTCTAAGCGACACATTATAATTTTATGACGATTTTGTTCATCAAGGATTGTGCACATATCCTGTGCATACTCCTGCCTAAATGTAATCTTCAAACTATCTCATTCATATCACCATAACGGCAGCAATGTCCAATCAACTCGCTACTTTACGTATACTTAAACCTGCTTCTTTCATACCAATAGCTTGTCATATTTCAAATACGGAAAAATGTCTAATATGACATGGTGGACGAACTCGTGTTTTTTAGCATTTTTAATAGGACCACTGAAATACTCCATATCTTAATAGCATTCGAACATATAGCTCACAACACTATAAAAATGTATTTTTTATTATTTAATTGCCACATTTTTTGCTAAGATAAAAAAACATCAGAAGGGACATGCTTTTGTATTCTATATATGTTATGCTGTGAGTATATTTCCAGATTGGTTAAAATATATGTTGTGTGCATTGCACTTTGTTCCTCAGAATGTATGCCTATTATAAATTACACTATATTTCGAATTTGTAATATTATTGCAATTGTTTTAGAAACTAGGTGAGTAGTAGATAGTTTAGTAAATATCCAATACTGGATAGTAATATCCGATATATACTAAATATATATATATATATATATATATATATATATATATATATATATATATATATATATATATATATATATATATATATATATATACAGAACTAAATTTAACTCAGTAATATGATTTCCGAGAAAAATGATCCTAAAGAAACTGATATAAAACGATGACTTGGAATTAGAGGGAATGAGGGAATGGATGGAACGAAATCGAGTGTTCAATGCAGAAAACCATTTTAACTTTTAACTTGTACCAAGTTTTGTAATTACCGGGAAAGTTGTCTTTTTCTTCGGCATCGCAAATATATATAAATTAAAATCTCTACCTGCCCTATATTTGCTTTACGGCTAATGAAGCAAAAAAAAAGTTTTATATGGCGTGGTAATGGCAGTTTTGCTCATAAGACTCAGTTTAGTCTTTAATTAAACGATAAATTTTGTTTTTCATTTCCGGCCTCCAAAAATAAATAGAGCATCAATTTTCAAACGCAAATGAGCAATGACGAGAAAATTCTTGAATCAAAACGTAGGGAATATTTTTGGACAGCAAACATGTATTTAAATGATGTTTTGCATATTGGAAAGTTTGATTCATTATAGCTTGCAAAATAAAAGAGGATGGAACGCAAAATAAATCTTTGTTTAAAATTAATCTATTTTAGAATCATTAATATGCCTCCACCACAACTAACAATAGATTCTAATAGTTATTTATGACATCATTTTCGTACTTATGTTATCTATCTAGACCAGAGTATAAAATTTGATAAAGAACTGCACCTCGGTCATGCTAGTAATTAAGCTGAGTAAGGCCATGCCTCTTCTGAGAGAATTCTATGATGGTCACTCTTCAGTTAGTAGGCTCGAAGGTCGAGGAACAAAATCTTATGCGGTTAATTGATAGTTTACCTTTAGCAAGGAGCCACATTTTCATTCTAATGCAAAAATATTTCACGTATATCGAGAATAGAATATTCGGGAGTAATTATTAAACTAACATTACCATTATCAAAAAATCATTGATGTAATTTATGTTCCGGAGAAATACGTGTTACGTACCTTTCGAAGATGGAGGATGGAGGAAGAGGATGGAAGGTTAGGAATGACATTGCCAGCAAAAGTTTTTACCAAAGTCCCTTCGCAAAGAATTTTTTCTGAGGAGTCTGACTAGTAAGAATTTGACAAATTATCATGTATATTTTATAAAACATATAACAGAGCCATATATATAACAGAGCCATATCCATGCCGCCTAGATCCATGGTTCTTTTCGGGTTTCCGGAATCCCAAGTACAAGATGGTGTAAGTTGTGGGTGATTTCTCATTTTGAATCAAAATTCAACTGACCATATCTTATTTTTGGTTTATTTTCTTTACTTCAGAAAATTTTAAAAACTCAGTAATTTTGGAAATAGGGTAGTATTAACTTTTAAAATGGATACAAATTGTTACAATATACTTCAAAAATGGAAAAAGTATTATCCAAAAGATGATTTTAAGCATCAATTTCAACGAATTGTTAACATTAGTTTTGTAATAATCGGAATTTTTGAATCTCTAAAATGTATATGATGTTAGATCGTCAATAGTAACTGAAAATTAATTAAAATGTTCATGGCTATAACACTGGTATGATATTTTCAATGTATAACATTATGTATGAACTGTTCACCCCAGAGAGTGTATTCAAATTGCACATTAACTAGAATACGTCAAAGAAGCTGAATATAAAAATAACCAGTCGTGGTATCACCGGTATCTAAAGCGATAGTAAAATTATGCAAGAATGGTATTTTGTTTATATGTTTGTCCGTAGTTTGTATGGTTGGATATGCTCTTCAAGCCAAAATATAAAATCAGAAAAAAAAATTCTCTCAGTTATGTCAGTAACCAGGCTGGGTAAAACCTGAAGTGGTGTGATAACTACTAGGGATTATTTGATTGGGGTTAATCGACAGCTGATGGCCGTGGTTCAGAGCTGACATTACCATTTTCTAAATAATCTTAAGTTCAACAGGCTTCTCTACAATACATTAAACTGAATATGAAAATATGCAGCATTGATTACGAACATTAACTTTCATTATGACCAATAAGAAACGGCTGGAGATGTAAATGTTCAAATTTTATAAATACCCACAGTTCTCAATTTCTCTAAAAATTTCTTAAATAATTTAAAAGATGATTAACACGTATTAAAATATTGCAACAAAGAGTTTTTTTACCGCTAATCAAGTAATTTTGTTTCGGGTTAGGATTTAGCGAACTTAGCAGTTGCCATTTTAAAAAAGTCGTACTCAGAATAGAATTTGTTAAACCTTAATTTCTTTTGTTAATACTTTGTCTTTAGAGATGAGGTGTATTTTCATTCAACTGCCAACTAAGATGGAGAGGATTTATATGGAGAGGACAAAATCCAGGTGTAGTTTTCGAATTGAGATTACATTTTCAAAGAAAGAGGAACTATTTGGTACCCATTTTTCGAAGGTGATATGGAGTTAGGGATTACAATCAAATGGTTTCTCCTAGTCCCTTTGTAAGCCACGGATATTTTCTAAGCTAGTAAGGTGACGTTTATATTTTACAGACCCTTCAATTAATCCTATAACCTACGTGAGTAGTGATTTATTTGTAGAAGCTTTCATTTTCTTCTGTTCAATTATTTAAAGCGGGTATCACTTGTTACCAAATATATAACTAAAATTTACCCTACATCTGTCATACGAAGTTGTGTCAATCAGTCATAATGTGGTGTAATAAAACAATGTGTAAGATTTTTGTTAGTTGCTAGGCTTTCTAAGCAACAAAATATTTTAAAAGCACCTCTCAAATACTTTTGATAATTTAAAAGCAATATTTTTTATTATTTGAAACTAAAACCGATAAATATATTCAGAAGCGAGCACTACTCACAGCAAATACAACTGCAGAGAAAAATTTTAAAAGAATACTTGAAACAGACAATGAACAAGGGTTACAATGAAGAACTAATGTACAATAAACGAATAGTAAACAGAGAGGTCCATACTGTGAAAACGTTGGATATGAGTGTAATAAAGCAAGGAAATGAAACATATAGAGAATTATCACATAAAGGAATGGAAGGAACTGGAGACATGGAGAAGATGAAGAAGTTTACAAAAACAACAAAAGGACCATAGTCAACATCCAAAACTTTGTAATACAATAGCAGTTTTAGATACCAGAACATTAGAAATAACTAGAATAACACGACAGAGAGAAATAAAAGCAGAAGGAAAGCAAAAAGAAAAATGAAGATTGCAACGTGAAACATAAGAACTTTGAGATAAATTGGAGTGCTGCAAAATATAATAAAACAAATGGAGATATATAAGATAGATATTCTAGCGATTAAGAAGATGAGGTAGGGTGGGAAGGCTATAGGGTATGCGAGGCATACACAATATGCTACAGTGGGGCACAAGTAGGACAAGCAGAGGTGGATTTAATAATAAATAAGTATAAAAATGCAATGAACAACTTTCTAGCTATTAACAAAAGGCTGGCTATCCAACAGAAGAAAGAAAGTATTGGAAAAGGAAACATTTATGCCATACTGGATGAACAAATAGAAAGAATAACAAAATAATACGATAAAATATTGCTCGGAGATCTGAACGCAAAAATCTATGAGAAAATTATAGCAAAAATTTACTTTGCATGAATTATGCAAAGATAATGGTAGAAGGTTGGTATATTTTGCGGTGGATAAAAGAGAATGGCTATAAGTGATACATTGTTTCAACATAAAGAGATACACCAGTAAACATGGATTTTGCCAGATGGAAAAACAAAATATCAAATTGACCATATAATCATTGATACTAGACATGCCACGGGCATAATGGGACTATAGGGAAGCCCAAGGGGCATTCGGAAACACGGATCGCATTTTGGTAATACCTAAATACAAACAAATGATTAGCCATAGAATGTAAAAGGGGTTCAAAAGGATAATACTTGATCTGAAACTTATCAGAAAACAAGATACAAGTGAAGTATATGAAATACCATTAACAAACATACTTGAAATACTAACTGAAAGAGAAGAAAGTCAACCAGAAGAATTAAAAAGCAGATGGGAGAGAGTGAGAAGTGTAATTACAAAAACCACTGAGGAAGTGCTGGGAACCCGGAAAACAAAGAGACGAAAAAAGTGATACGATGCAGAGTGTTAAATAAGGGTAGAAGAAAAAAAAACATAGTTAGAAATAAAAAACTATACAAAAGGAAATGCAAGGAAGTCAAAAAAATACTTAGACGGAAGAAAATAAGCTACGAACAACAAATAATTGTTATAAATAAATTTACAAAAAGGGGTTTTAACCAAGAACATGTCTATGTAGAAAACAAATGGGGCATTAATAGGAAGGAAAGAAAAATAATAGAGAGATAGAAAGAATATTTCAGCGAGCTATTAAACATCCATACCAGATATGAATACAATGAATTGGAAGAGGTTAAAGAAGAGGAAATAAAAGATGATAGATCACCACTGACATTCGAGGAAATGATCGAGGTCATAAAGGTAAATAAGAATAACAAAGATCTGGGAGAAGACTAGATTGCGATAGAAATAATTAGGTATGGAGGACTGGGAATATAAAAGAAAATTTACCAACTAATAAAGGATGCGTGCGAAGATATACCAAATGACTGACAAGTAACAATAATCTGCCTAATACACAAGAAAGGTGATAAGTCAGAATGCAAAAACTATAGAGGAATATCGCTATTAAATGTGCTTTAAAAGATATTTAGCAAACTGATAGAAAAGCGACTAAATGTACAAATGAAAGAAAAGGTAGATTATCAGGGGAGGATTCAGAAAGGACGATCAACGATGGATTAAATCCTTGTACTGAGACAATTAAAAGAGAATTTCGATAAAAATAATACTGACTTGCACCACATAAATGTTGAGTAAGCGTAGGACTTGATAATCAGAACGGAGTTAAACATAAGGATAAAAGAAGAACTACAAATACCCCAGAAACTTATTAAGTTAATACGAGTGTGTTTAAAAGATACCAAGGCCAAAGTAAGGATTCAAAATCAAATCTCAGAAGAATTCTACATAACAGAGGGACTAAAACAATCTGATCCCTCAATGTTATATGAGAAGTAATAATAAGGAGAATAGGAATACCTAAGGAAATTATTTTTACTAAACAGTATCAAATCGTAGCTTACGCAGATGATATTGACATGATGGAGCAGATGAATTGGAGCAGATGTTTGGAAAGTTTGAGGAGGCGGCATCACAAATGCGTCTAAATATAAACGCAACAAAAAACATAGATCAACAAACAAAGAAAGGATCAACATATGGATATTGATTTGATAATAAATGGAAGACGATTTGAAAAAGTGAATAACTTTAAATATCGATTAAATAACGATTGAGTTGATGGGAACACATCGAGAGGATGGACAGCCAAGATTGGCCACGAAAATACTAAGAGCTTAGGGGGATCAAGACCGAGGGGAAGACCAAAGAAGACATGGGTGGAGGAAGCGGGGAAGGACTTGCAAGAGATGGGAATAGAAGAGCTAGAGATAGAAAGAAGTGGGTAAGTAGGAAGAGGCAAGGAAACATTGCTATAAATGGCAGATTATAGAGGTTTTGGAAACGGGTGGTCATCGTTCTATGTTAATAAATCATAGACTCTCCTCAGGACCGGCAAAGGCCCTTGATGGGTTGTCAAGCCACAAAAAAGAAGAATGGAAGAAGAAAAATACATTTTTTGTTGTTTGTATTTCGTCAACAATATTTTCCAAAAAAATAAAAGAGTTATTTTAACGTTTTTCGTTCTATATATTCCAAATAATGCAGAACTGGTCAAATGTTATATCAAAAATATATAATTCAAAGAAATGTATAAATCAAAGAAATGGATAATTCAAAGAAACGCATAATTCAATGAAACGTATAATTCAAAGAAATATATAATTCAAAGAAATGTATAATTCAAAGAAAAAGATTATTTATAAAAACTGAAAAAAAAACTATAAATGTAGTTTAAGAAAATGAATGATTTTGTATTAATAATTACCCATTTGTCGTGTTAGTTGTCTACATTTATAGGTTACGTGGGTTTTGGGCTTAATATATACGAATATAATAGAGCCAGAGCCAGTCTAGACCCACAGCCCTTCGGAGGATCGCGGAATGGTCACGCACCCAAGTCTAGGGTGGCGCAAAAGAAGGTTTTTTATTTTAAATTAAAATATTTTATTTTTGGTTAAATGTTTCTTTTGGTTTGTATTTCAGAAAAAACAAAGAACTTAGTAGTTTTGAAAATGGAGAGACACTAATTGGCAGAGAATTGGCTTCTAACGTTGAATGGACTGACAAGATGTAATTTTAAATATAATATAATAAAAAATCATTACAAAAAAGTGTGTATTCTAGTCAAGGTAGTATATTTTGTTTACCTTACCAAACAAAATCACATTGAACTTCATTGAACTAACAAATGTTTGTGTGCAAATAATAAATAACCCAACCAGAAAAATCGAAATGTACCATCCAGGATAGAAAACCGTTTTGTTAACCTTGTGCCAGGTTTTGTAATTACTGAATAATTTTTCTTTTTCTTCGACTTCGCCAGTATAATTTATGGTCTTTACGGGTTTTGCCGGCGCTTTTTGGCCTATAAAAGAAAAAAAAGAATTATAAGACCAGACAGTGGCAGTTGTCTCCCTAATACACAACGTAATATTTAATTAAACAATAAATTTTGTATTTCATCACCGTCGAGCATAAAATGGGCAACATGTTAAAAAACTTGATTAATAGAAAGATAACAACTATGGATAAATAGATCGATAATATGTTTTGGATAGGTAAAAAGCTATATTTCTCCTGTATTCATAAGAGGTATATCAGAAAGTCTAAATTATTAACTTACAATTTATTAATACAGGATTTGAATTTAATTTTTATCAACTGATATTCAGATTGCTATGAAGCTATGAATCTAAACTTGAATTTTCCGTATTTTTTATCAGTAATATATAATAGCTTTAAAAATAATGTTTAGAACATGTTTAAAGTTAATTAATATGTTTACAAGTCATTCAGATAAACTCGATATTATTTTCGTATTACCGCATTTTAAATGCAAAATATCCAGTATATCCAAATTTTGTTTGTTTAAAAATTAGGAGCCTGTAAAATTGGGAGCGACATCTGAGTGGTCAATTTAGCTTTCATTGCTATGGATAGGAGACACATAATAATTCATCTTCATTAATTGTAGGCCGTATAGTACTGTACGATGTAGAATACCTATGAAGAGAATCAGTTAAATTATGAATGGCAGAAGAAATAAAGACAAAAAAGAACAATAATGATTACTAAATTTTGGGCGGTATTTAGTGAACTTCCTACGTAATTCAACTAAAATGTCATGATTCAAAATATAAACAAATATGTGTACTTACCTCGGTCCTCTGAAATGACAAAATTTTAAATGAAACAAATGAACAATAACACTTTGTATATCAAAGCTATCGCAAATCTAAATAATACAATAGAAGGTTCAACTATCATTTATCAAAAACGTCGTAATTCGAAATACTATGCTTCTGAATACTAGCAGGTTCTTCAACCAATGTACAACTAACAAATGTGTCACTTTTCGATTCGCATAAATGCTTAAAATTAACACACGCGCCATCTACGATATTATTGAAAAAGATACTTAATACGCTTTAGATGATCGATGGAACGCCATTTGATTAAATGTGTTGATGGTAATAACTCAAAAACCACAATTTTTGAGTTATGTCGGTTTTGAAGCAAGGGTGCGATATGTAAACAAATTTTCTAGATTTTTTACCATGCATAATACCGCTGTATTCATAAAAATTATGAAATTTATCAAAAATAAAAGAATAAAAAATATTTAGTAGCGTTTTTTGTTAAGAAAATAAGTATGCGTTCAAGCCTCTAAACATATTGGATGTCGACATTAAACATTTAATTGCGAATAAAGTGTCGAAAGGTAGATATTTATAGCAAAAAAGGTGTGATTGTCGGAAGGCATATACTTTCTAATATGCTTCTCATGTAACATCCTATTAGAGTATAGGCTTGTATCGTGGCCCATTATATTATTAAATTATTTATTAAAAAATTATCTATTACATACTAGTGAACAAAAAAAATTAACAATATGCAAAATATATTTTAAATTAGTTTTGTAGTTTTTTCGTACACCATGTTGATATAATGAAATGACTATCCATTATTAACAATGATATTTGATATAAAAATATCAATAATCAGTAGTTTTACTATAGCTCTTATAGCATTCTGAAAGAGTGTAACTAAGTTAAGAGAGTATGCCTCTGCAAAACATAGATTGAAGATAACTTTTTCTGGCAAATAATTTCAAGTTCGTTTTAAAAGTTTGTTTAAAGCAACTGGCTGCCAGAGCATTCACTAAAGTGTTCGACCAATACTATCTCGTTTGTGTTCTATTGACAATAAATATGAGAATCTTACCAGCCAATCAAATATCGGCTATCGCAGCTTCTAATAAAAACGATACCATTCAACTGCATTTATACTTCTCTCTGATAGTTACTCGGGGAGATATCCTTCTCAAGTACATAACTCCCTTACCATAATACCTGAACTGAGAGCTGTATGTCGTTCTAATACGAAACTTAAATTTTGTCTATCAAACTCAAAACGCCTGACCATTCTACTTACATCATGATTACCTTAACAAATTCCAGGCCCATCACTAAAACAGATAGATTTTTTTTTCCCGTTCTCATTCATTTCTGGGTCGCTACCATTTTAAGCGATGTGTCTTGTGGTTTGGTACATAAGCACGCAAAATTCCTCACCACATGAGAAAAATAAAATATTTTAGAGTACAGATTAAACTAAGCTCCAATTTTTGCACTTACATAAACATAGAGGTAAATAGGCAAAGGTGTATCAGTTTTGATGTTACATATATACTATCCAGAGAAAATATTTCCATGCTAATTCTCAATATAGGTATACTCACATGCATAAATATAATGTATACTCATGGTTACACTTCTTATATTCTTCAATCACCAATACCTTAGCATACTACAATTGAAGTAATGTCTGAATGATTGTGACGGATTCATATATTTTTTTTTATTTGGGTTTTTCTCCACGATCTACAAAAAAACATACTACAAATGGTTATGCAATTTAGTAACCTTTATAACCCATCAGGTTGGTTTCTTGACAGGTTTGCCTTATTCTCGCACAAAGTTCATCTCGATTTCTTGGCCTTGCTTTATAAACTTTATTTTTGACCATTTCCTAAAAATAAAAACAGAGGGTTGTAATATCGGGAGACCTCGGAGGCCACAGTTCAAAAGGCCTGTTTCTTCCTAGAAACTCCCCCTTCTACCAAGTGCATAGGAAATTTTTGGTTCAACCATTAACGAACAATTCTTGAATTGTAGATGGATGCATCATCTAACTGCAAATACATATCCTCTCGCACATTAAGAGGTAGATTTTCAATTGCATCCCAAAATTCCCCATCGAAGAATTTAACTAAACGACCAGCATTCAGTGATTCATTAAAGAAATAAGAATTAATTATTCGGTTTCCTAAAATCCCACACCAGAAGTTGACTTTCTGGGAATATTGGCTATTATAATTTATAGCCCAGTGAGGATTACCTCTGGCCCAGTATCTACAATTTTGATACAATCCCATTAGGAGTGAATGTAGCCTCATCAGTAAACATAATCTTCGTCAGGAAATATCTACCATTAAAAAAAATTACCTTGCGTCCAATAAGAATATTCTAATATTTTACTATCATCACCTTCTTTCAATATATGTAAGAATTTCAGTTTATAGAGCTTGATTTTGTGACGAACGAAATAGCTTGATTTTGTGACAAACAAAATAGCTTGATTTTGTGACGAACATCTTCTGATTTTATCCTTGCTAATATTCAGTTGAAATGATAAATCTCGAAGGCTCATGCATGGATATGCTCGCTTTACCGTCAATATATCGTTATCCTCAGGAGACGGGCGTATTCGACGAGGTGAACATTTTTGTTGGATTTTAATATCACTGCCAGTTTCATTGAAAAGAACATTTACAGCGGCTGCTTTTCTATGAGTAATTGGAGGACGGTGGGTATGTCTCATGTTAAACCTTCACAGCAACTTCTCTGCTACTACGAGCAAAATCACCGAACAACCAGATTATTTCGATTTTTTCTTTTAAAGTCAATGGCATTTTATTATATGAACACTGACTAGAACGTAACGCAACAAACTCAAAGTTTAATCTGACTGATATTTAACACTTGCCGTGTCAAGTTACTACTTTACATTGTACACTAATTATCAAATTAAAGCATATACTTGTAATAATTTTGTGCATCGACCAAACAATGAAAAAATAAAAAATGGGAATTTTTTTATGAAACTCAGTATGTTATTACAACTTATAACATTTATAACAACTTATTCTAATAACTTTTTTTTCGATATCTCTAGCGCGAAGCAAAATATCGAGAATTGACTCTGTTTGTGAATTCGTAGTACGCTTAGTTTAAAGTTCAGATTTCAGTTGAGTATCTTAAAAAATGTGACCCAGGCACCTGTATGACTGTGCAAAATTGAAATCTGTATTCCTTCAAATAGCGAAAATATGGGGGTGTCTTCATCTTAAATGCGACACACTGTATAAGGTAAAAGGTTTTACCTCCAAACCAGGTAAATATATATTGGTTTTGTTTGTTGTTTTTGTAGTAGGAAAGAAGGGGCAAAAAATAGGGAACTTAAATAAATTACGACTATAAAGAAAGAAGGAAATTGAGTATCCAAGGCATAAAACAGTTTTGCTGACGTTGTGTCAGGTTTTGCAATTACAGTATAATTTATCTTTTTCTTTAACTTCTCCAATATAAATGATGGTTTCTGTTTGTTTTTTCTCTGCACTATTGCCTACCGGTTATAAAAGTACGTCCTGATAATGCTCTACATAATTAATTATACATTTTGCTTTGTATCACTTGCAAATAGTACATCCCATGTTAAAAGCATTTAAATAGTACTTACTTGTAAACTAAACACCAAGTTACGTTATTTAAGTTTTTCTAAGCGCATTTCGCTAACCATGTTAGCATTATCAGGAGATGATTCAATCTAATTCTAAAGCTAAACTATGTTCTATTTCAATAACAACCGTGTAAAAGCAAAATAAAAAAATATGTTAAATAAATAAGTGATGTAGTGTTTAGAGGTAAATCTCTTCAAGTTTAATGTTTTACAGTGAAAGTTTCAATAGAAGAATTGCGTAATTACTTTAATGATATTGTTCCTTCTACGAGGGTTGCTATTTATGTATCCGCAATTGGCAACAATGGTGTTACTAGGTGCCATCTGGCTTATAATATATATCACAAAGTTTGAAATAGTTGACTGTATATGTACTCAGAATGTTTTGTCATACGGATACTATTTGTGTTATTTAGTGACTTGAAAATTTCATCTCAGTCATAAAATAATTAATCTCAGTCATTTACTACGACTTTTAAAGCGAATTATCTCAACAATACTGCATCGATCAACTCACGTCGACATTTGGCGATGAAGCACCATCTAAAAACACTGTATATCACTAGTTTAGTGAATTATATCGTGGCCGTCGATCGGTCTTTTTTTAATTTATTTTTTAAAGAATGTATGTGAAGAATGAACGAAGTATGTGACATACAGTGAAATTGAGGTATTCCTGGGCATTAGTATGACAAGCATACATAAAATTTTATAAGAACAATTAGCGGTGAAAAAGATGTGCGCGTGTTGGATTGGGAAAAAGGTTCATGTTAATCGGTGCAAAGCAATGCTCAAAAAATACAATCGTGGTGTGTGAAAAGCCGTGTTTAACATCTACACAGATGACACAGATGAAAGTAAACAGCAGCCTACTGTATCAGTCAAAATGAGCCAAACCCAACAAAAGTTATTCGCGCAAGAAGCAGTTCGAAGCAAATGGTCGCCTGTTTTTTAGGATAAATGGGTATGTAGCTACAGTACCACTATATAATCGCAGAACGGCCAATTCTGAATAGTACACAACCATTGGTTTGCCAGAAGTTTTTGAAAAAATAAAAAAAACAATCAGCAACGCACGATCATTCTTCACCATAACAACGCGAGCTCTCACACATCGGAAGGACCAACTCAATATTTGACCGGTCAAAACATTGAATTAATGGGTCATCCATAATACAGTCCTGATTTGGCACCCAATGATTTCTTTTCGTTCTCGTCCGGGAAGCATAAACTATGTTGTCAACTATTTTCGATGCCAGAAGAAGTGGTTGATGCGTTCAAAATGAATGTTTTGGAGATACCTCAATTGGAATGAAAAATGTGCTATGAAATTGGTTTAAACGTATGTAAAAGTGTGTCAATCAACGTGGAGGATATTTCAAAAAACAATAAAATCGTTTTCAATGATAAATATTTGTTTTTATTTATTATTTCATACATAAATAGCAACCCTCGTAATATATTTCCTTCCCGACGTTTCAAAATAATTTTGCAAAGGTATGACTCAATTAGACTCATTATTTCATATTATAAATCAAGCAATACGACAAAGAACAATTTAGCAGTTATATTTCGAGAGAAGGATAATAAAAAGTTGTACAAAAAATCGACGGCTTTAATACATTACAACTGGAAAGAAAGTAAAAGGAAGAGAACAACCATGATAGATAACTGTTTTGTTAACCTTGTGCAAGTTTTTGTAATTACTGGATAATTTGTCTTTTTTTTTAGGTTCGCCAATATAAATCCGGATCTCTACACCTTCCACTTCTGTTTTGTGGTTTATTAAACCAACACCAAGGTTTAAAAGATATATTAATGAAATTTAAATGGAATTATCTTCTATGTTTTTAACTAAATAAAAAATCATACATTTTAATGGTTGAATATACACGTATATTGGTTTGATAAACAATTATCCGTGGTTCTTAAAACACGCTTTGGCACGCCACGCTTTGGCGTCGGCTCTTAATTCATCTAAATTATAGTAGAATTTGTCAACATGTCCGTTTTTCAGCGAAGTTTTTGACAAAAGTTGAAAAGATTATAAACTGTAGTCGTTCCATCAATAGTAGATATCGTTTGCAATGATCTAACAGTGGATGATACTGCCTCTGTCCCACCAAACACTCTTCACTTATTCCTTAGAGAGAACATTATTTAGAATGCTCTTCGGTGTTCGATCTGAAGAAACGTAATCCTTATTTCTATTGAAGAGTAACCAAGTGTAATATAACGAACGTAAATTTAAGTTCCAATACAATTTTTTATCAACTAAATATAAAAGACTATTTTTATGAAAGAAATCGTTTCCATGAAAAGAAAATTGAGAACAAAATGCTCATTTGCATAAGCAAATATGCGCAAAAATAAACTACAGATAATAATTCATCAACTCAATATGAGACATTTATTGATAACAAATCAAATTAATTATTAATACACTATCAATCGCCAATCTAAATATAACTCTGGTATTTAATATTTTAATATATAGAAAGGCTGTTACCATAAGAGCGCAAGATGTGAATTTTGAATAAAACATGTTTTTTTGTAGCAAAGTATTGAAATCTTTATGGATTTCTAATATAGAAATTCGTAAATTATGTGTGAAATAACACATCCAGTAAATGGCCACCACCGCTTTGGTGGCACACGCATATTGTTCTGGCAAAATTTTCAATAGCTGTTTTGCATAAATATGGCGGTATTTCGTTGATATAACGTTTAATTGCGGCCTTCAGGGCTTGGAGCTTCGTGAGTTTGTTGAGAGACTTCAGAAAACTCCACATAAAGAGTCGATAGAGGTTAAATCGCAAGATCGTGGCGGCCAATTTTTGTTTTCAAAGCGGGAAATGACACTCAGGAAAAGACTCAGTGTTTCACGGGCGGTATGCCAAGTGGCACCGTCCTGCTGAAACCACATGCCTTCAAAAGCAATATCCTCCAATTGGGTGACAAAGAACTGGATTATTATGTCACGATAACATTCGTCATTTACCGTTAATGCATTACCTGTCTCGTTTTTAAAGAAAAATAGTCGAATGATTTATCCAAACTACAATGCATACCAAACAGTGGCACGTTGGGAAGGCATTTGTTTTTCATGAATCATTCGTAGATTTTCTGAGCCCCAAATGTGGCAATTGTGCCTATTAAGGAAGCCATCGAGGTTAAAATTGACCTCGTCGCTGAAGATGATTTTGACCACAAAATAGGCATTCACTTCTTGTCCTTCAATGATCCAATTGATGAACTCTCTTCGCTGTGCCGGTACTTTCGAATTTTTTGATTATTGTTTTCACAGTTGATAAATAATACTGATAACATTATTTCTACCGAAAATCGACCGCACTCTACGAATCGTAGCAACCAAACTTTCACCACCTTAGTAGTAATGTTTAACAATAAGAACGCGTTACTGTATCTTGTAGCGCTCCATGTGTATTAACTCCTACCTATGTCTTATCGACCTGTCACAGTTCTTCACCCATCGAATCATGACATCCAAATTGGCATGTAATGCAAATATTGCGCCCTTAGTGTAACACCCTAATATCATACGCAATTGCTATAGAATTGTAGAATTGGTTTTGGAAACAGAAACACAATCAACCAGAAAAGTTTAGAAAACCTCGCAAAACCAATTAAGCTAAGAACCCGAAACCCTATTGTCTAAATTTTACCGAATAAATGTAAAAGTGCACCGAAAATACTTGAGCGTGAATTACTTGAATTCCTTATAGAGTTTCTTATAGTTGGACAAGTTTAGGTTATGGTTATGGTTAGGTTAGAGTTAGATTTTCAAGAACTCGACATAATTAAATTTTTATTAAACATACAACTCAGACTTTGGGGAGCCAGAAAATGGAGTGATATAAACTTCAAAACCCTATTATATTATACGTTTAGTATCTTTTAGCTATAAACTGGAAGGGTTAGTTCTTCAATATACAAACTTGTATTCATTCAAATTGGATTAAAATATTCAAAATTTATAAATACTATAACAGAAACTGGCGAATAATCCTAATACATACAATATTAGCATGTAATAATTTTTAATGTATTCCGAATAATATATCCATTTATCCATCCATTTTAGTATATCGTTCGACCAAAAATTATTTGATGTAAATTTTACACAAGTAGGTAGTAATTAATCTTAAATGTCTAAAAACGTAAATTTTACACAAATAAGTAGTGAAATGTCATAAATATCTAAAACATTAATGTCAATTTAGTTTCATCTAAAATATATTAAAAATTATAATTTTAATACGACATGCGTTGCCTTTTCGAATTGAGTCGTTGAAAACTAGAGAGAGAGTGCCGTTGATGATTCCATGAGCAGTAAGTGATTCAGATAGATTCACGAAAATAGTTTTAATCCTGAGATGCTCCGGAAGATGCGCGTTCTCACAAGTCAAGTTTAATTGACCGATTTTAGTTCATCAACAAAAGTTGAATAAAAAACCTAGTGAGAACTTTTGTTTTAATTTTTGTTGTTCCAAAAGTTGTTCAACTTTTTGGTAGATCAAGAAAAGTTTGACCGAGTCAAACTTTATCATTCAAGTAATGAGTAATCCGCCGTTTGCTTTCAAGTTCAATCCGGCCTTGAAAGGTGTGAAGCCCCCCCCATTGCAATTGGCCTGCCACTTCGCTTTCAACTAGTATCGAGTGCAGCTGTCCTGTCCGTGTGATATATTCAAATATCTCTAAAATGAGCGTCAAGTGGTCCAAAAGAGAGAAGTTTAAGTTTATAGAACTATGCAATAAGCACGATTTTCTTTGGAACCATCGATTGGATAAATATAAAAATAGAGATGCGTGGGAGAATGCTTTGAGATCAAACAAATAAACATTTATCTAACTATTTCTGATGTAAAACAAACAAAATTAAGACTATCAGAACTATATATAGTAAAGAGCAGATACATTTCTGATTGGTGTTACAAATACAACAGATACGTTATAAAATTTAGTATATACTAAATATATACTCTATATAGTATATATTTAGTATATACAAGTATACTCTTTATTTTTTAAAGTAACTTTACATTAACTGGTAATTATAATTAATCATCGTGTATTATATCCAGTTGTCAGAGCACAACTCCTTCTGGGGAAAAATATTCTGCATATCCATCACATGCAGTAGATGCTGATCTGGCGTACTTACGACTCCCTAAATTAACTTGCAAATTAACCAAACCATTCACTTGAGTATTATGTGTTCCCCAAGAATCTGGTATAATTAAGGGTATTAAGATCTTCAGTATCAAGGGAGCCTGCAGGTGTATAATGCTAATGCTGCTTTGACAATTCTGTCCACTGAAGTAATTCCAAACTCTATAGGCCGTTCAAAAACTCTGAATCTAGAAACCAAAATTGCGACTGTATTTTCAACTACGCGATGAGCTCTTGACAAGTAGTAGTGGAAGATTTTTTGTTTTCTCGATAAATTAGTACTTCTCCCAAATGGTTTTAAAAGGTTTATTCGTAAGGGAAAACCATCGTCGGCTACTATTACACCATTTTTTGGAAAATGTAATTTATTGCTAAAATCTTCTAACACTGCATTCAAAGATTTTCCAAAAACAGCAGCATCATTTGCTCGTCCATTGGTACCTAAGTCAAAATAGCGGAAGCAATAGTTTGCGTCAACACATGCAAGCAAAATTTCGCTGTATGAGCAATTATACTTGAAATACTCAGATCCGCTATGATGGTCATTTTCTATAACACTATAACACTATTTTCCGTCTATAGCATCCCAACAGTTAGGAAAATTCCATCGAAAGTAGTATCCCTTTTGAAATGGTCTCTATTTTTCTTCAGTTTATGGCATCTACAATAAAAATTTAAAATTATTACGAAATGGTTGAAATTGTTACACATTTCCGTAACGGGCGATTTTTAATACATTACTCTCACAAAATCATTTTCAATATTAAAAGTTTTTATAATCCCCTACATTTGCAATACAACTTTTAATGATCTTGTATTTGATCAAGTTCTGTTCACTTTTCAGAATTCACCTCAAGGTAATGGAGCCGAAAGCGAAATGAAAGAAAATACAGAAGAAACCCCTAAAGAAAGTGGATATCCTGCAACTGTATCTGTTACTACTACAAATGCTGATTCTCAGGAAGAAATAATACAGGTGGAGGACCCATAATCTGCCAATCGGTCTACTCCAAAAAAATCAAAATCGACAAATGTATTTCGTGCTCCTCAGAGTCGGAAACAGAACATGGTTCATAATAAGCGCAGCGATTAATAAACTTGATAAAGTAGTGCAAAGTAATACAAATGAGACTGAAGATGAATTTGACATATTTACTAAATATGTTGCTGTTCAGCTAAACCAGACGCCTCTACCATGCTATCATCTACCAGGAACAAATTCAAACAATATTAAGGCAAAAACGATTAGAACCCATAACGAAACAGCCGCAGTATGACACAACTGCATCACCAGTGTTTTCACCTTCTCAAAGTACTACTCCACCATCACCGTTTTCAAATTGCATGGATGGAGAATATTGGTCGTCCTCAGTTGAAATAAACAACAATGCGGATAGGATTCGAAGCAGTAATCTGCTATAATTCCTAAAGCTCTATATCGTATTTTACTGTAAAAAAAAATAAAATAAAATGTTTTACTTTTGCTATTTATTACTTTTATTAAAACCGATTGTAGTTACTTTAATAAACTCTTTTAAAGCCTCATATATAGCTGCGCAAACTCCCTTCAAAAAATTCGAAATGGTATTTTTAGGTAGACGGTATACGGAACCAAGCGTTGAAAACGAATCTCTCGTAGCTAAATACCATAAAATGTTCTTCTTGTAACATAACTGTTACACTATGCACTAATTCGCGCAGCGCTACCCTCAAAGCCATTATAAAATTAAAATTGAATGATCAGTTTTAATTTAAACGTGTAAACCAAAACTGATTGAAGTCATATTTAACTTTTGTTGATCAAGTAAAATCGATCAATAAAACTTAGATTGTAAGAACGCGCCTTAAACAACAGGCAGAGGCTGATTGCAACATGGGTATTTGAAAGTGGTCGACATCGAACAATTCAAGAGATCGGAGTCAATAGTGCCAAAGCGATTATGTCAATTTGAAATGATTAGCAAAGTCGTATAGGTACCGCATAAGACCATGGAAAAAAAATTGATAGACCGAATTTCTGCATGCGATTTTCAATTGAATACCTGTAATGTTAATTGCAATAGTGTTAATTATTAGAGATCATGACGTAAGCATGGAATCTATCTACGGTATTTTCCTGACATTACACTCTCCGACTGTTAGTTATTTAACGCTTCAAAACAGCTTAGATGATAAAAGCCTTAGAGGACTTGAAAAATCACAATCACATTGATCAGTTTTTAGTCAGAAGTGTCAGAAAATCGATCATACATTTAACGAAGAGATGTCATCGAACAGAACAGCACATGTTATGTAGATTAAATGAACTTTTTAATAAATAAAATTTTTCTTCAATTGTTTTTAATAAAATGGAACGAAGGTTAGCATTAACCCAATATTAATATTCTAAATAGTCTTCGGAAAATATTATTGTCTACGAGCTAAACGGTAATGAAAAAAAATTACCTATTCATCACTGTATTGGGCCGAGTATATTAATAAACGGAAACTGTTAATTAATAACCAAAAAATTCGAGGTGCTGTATTAATGTTGACTACTACTGTAGTTTCAATAAGTTCGTCCTGCTTCACTCACTCACATGAATACAATAGACTCTAAAATCTAAAATAATAATGTACAATAAATTCAGTAAATATTTAAAACAGAATTAATGAATTTATTTTTTTCTAGTATTTAATTTTTTAAATCGGAAATGTATAGTGATCATCAGGGTGTATGTACTTTGTTAAATATTCCATGGCGTGTTTGGAAACTCCGAAAATTTAACCAATACATACAACCGAAAACTGATTAATCGTCATCCTTATTAGAGTATAATATAAATGACTAACAATACTACAAATATATTATATAATTATGCCTATATTTGGGAGCACTGATTATCAAACCGTTGTCTGGAGTATTATTCATACTTATTTGAGTACACTTTGGTTAGTATTTTTGCTAGGTATCGGCTGAAACACGTTGTCATTTTAATATTGCAGATCTACATCAATATTAGGTGTATATACAAGGGGTATTTTTTTAATAAGGTCCGTTTGTTAATGAGAGTGAGAACGAAAGGCAACAGCCACCGTGCGCTTGCGCGTTTGCTCCCAGAATGCCGCCTGTGCGCTAAGCTGCAAAAAGTTTACAATGTTTAAGAAAATCGAGCAGTCTGTGAAATACGATCTGTAATTCAATTCTTGAGTGCATTAAACTTGGTAGCAACGGAAATTCACTGTCAGATTTATGCGTGACTTTGCGTGACATTAAAGTTTGAAAGTGGGTGAGAATGTTCAAGGATGGGCGGATTAATGTGCATGATTAGCCATACTTATCATTTGATTACTGATGTGGACAACAAAATTCGAGAGAACCGTCGATTCAATGACGGTCAACGACGACGAATAATTTAAAACTGCATGGTTTGGACTTCTTCACAAGCAGCATTTCTTTGATATCGGAACTCAAAATCTTGTTGAGCATCATGACATATGTTTGAACAAAAATGGCAATTATATAGAAAAGTAGATAAAAGTATAAGTAACTTCTAATATATATTTATATATATATATATATATATATATATATATATATATATATATATATATATATATATATATATATATATGTATGGGCCCTAGTGGACTACGCGAAGTACAATTAGAGGCGCTTGTTGTTGTTAGCTTTCCTTTGCGCCCATACTAATTTCATTCTTTCTCTATGAGCTTTTTTCCTTTCGTCAGACCAAGTTGTTCCAGTCTTCCTACATTTTTCTCTCTCGCCATCCTTCCAAACGTTAACCTTGTGTCTGAAACAGCCTGTATCCTGAATTTCACTTTGTGTAATATTTACTGATCTTAGATCCTCTTTAATTGCAGCAATCCGTTTAATTATTTCTCCTTTAGCTCTACTCGTATTTTCATAAAATTCGACTATTTGTCTAGTTAACCTACTCGGATTCATCCGTTTCATGTGTCCGTAAAACTTAAGTCTTCTTTTTCTCATATCGCTATGTATATCTGTGTATTGTTTGATTTCGTGGTTTTCTCGAAGTCGGTATGTTGTGCTATTTATTTGTTTGGGGCCTAGGATTTTTCTTATGATTTTTCTTTCCTTCTTTTCAATATCCTCGATGTCCCGCTTTCTATTCAAAATGAGCGTTTCTGCAGCATATAGACATTCTGGCTTAATAACTGTGTTGTAATGTCTCAGTTTTGTGTTTTTAGATAGGCATTTTTTGTTGTAAATATTTTGTGTAAGTCTCAATGCCGTTTCTATTTTTTGACATCTACCCTTATTGGCCGCTTTTTCCAACCCGTTTTTCATGATTATTTCACCCAAATATTTGAATTGAGAGACTCGTCGGATGTTACCATATGTTGTTTTTAGAAATGGTGTTCTTATTCTGTTCAAGGTCATGTATTGTGTCTTTTCAAAGGAAATTTGGAGTCCTACCTTTTTGTGCTGTTTCTTTTAGGATTTCAATCTGTTTCTGTGCCGTTAATACATCAATTTTGATGTCGGTTCTCCCCAGTTTAAAAAGCTGGTAAATATTCGAGGCCGACTTTTTTTCACGCCACTCCTGTATTACTTTTTCTAGAACACAGTTAAATAAGAGTGGCGAGAGTCCATCCCCTTGTCTCACTCCAATTTTAATTTCGAAGGGCTCTGAGATGTCACCCATGAATTTAACTTTTGACCTTGTTAGTTAACGTTGCTTTAATAATTGCCACCGTTTTCAGATCTAGTCCTTGTTCTTTCAAGATTCGGAATATATATATTTATATATATATATATATATATATATATATATATATATATATATATATATATATATATATATATATATACATTTTAAAATACAAAATATGCCACAGTTTCAATAAATTAACTTTTTAATTGATTTGTAGGTAGTATTATAGATAACAATTATTATTATTAGGTATACGTATACCTAACGCTCATTTAAAATATTGAATATTTATTTACTTATAACAAGATACAAATTTTTGGTAGCTAGATATTACATTTATTCATAAAATCAGTAGGTATTTTGAAAGAATTGTATTATATTATTTCCTTAATATTTTTTTATATTTTTATTTTATTATTTAGATACGCTACGGCTGACCCATAGAGGGCTCCATCGCCCACAGGGAGGCGATACCGCCCCCTTGGTAAACCTATGGTTAAGAGTGTCAATGATTTATTAAAGTAGCGAGAAAAAGCTAAATGGTGATGTAATAAAAGTAAAATACATGTACATATAAAAATATCAATACATACAGAATTAACAAAATACAGATTAACAATTTACAGAATTAATTAAAATATATTGCCAATTTCCAAAATATTTTTAAAGTTTTAATATACACTAGAAACATTATCTAATTTTATTACAATAATTTCCAAGATCAACTTTTTATATAATTAAAAGAACATATTCTGAACTCAAAACACGAAGAAAGAAACTTTTATAGTTTTCCACCCTGAATGTTCGATGTTGTTCTACGTTCTTTGCCGTCGTAATATATTTTAACCTTCAATTTTTTGAGGTGTTTTTTTATAGTCGTTCTGTCTACGAAACAAAAAATAATTTGTAATGGGTTGAATGTGGTGGTGAGAAGTAAATTTTACAATCTAGATATATCAATGTTTGAAAGGCCAAATTCTTATTAGAAAGGCCAAAAACAAACATTGTTACATTTAATTTTATTATAATTTTTTTTCCTGAAAAGGAAATGTTTACCTTGAGATAAAAAACAAATTCCAATTTATAGATTTAAATTCATCTCATTAATACAGTTGCGAAAAACTTTTGGCGGTTTTGATAGAAAAGATCCTAGCGAAACATCCTAAAAATAGACCTAGCGAATAAATTTTGTCAAAAACGAATTCTTGGCTTATTCTAAAAACGAAGCTTACATTTTGCAACAGAAAATACCACGTTATCATGTTAACATTGATAGTCTTCTATTCATATCGGTCAAACGGATAAGCTGAAATTGAAAGATTCAGTAGCTAGGAACGCAACACATACTATTCCATTAGATACTCAGTAACACCCTTTATATGAATAATGAGGTATGCAATTTTCACCATAATAAGCAAACTAGATGCCTTGAAACTATTTATTTTATATGAAATAACATTCAATGGCATTAATTAATGTTTGAAAACAATTTCGGACAAATGTCCGCCGCGTCTACTTCCTCAAAGAAAATAATTTTCAATTCAAAGTTCAAGCGTTACAACCCGAAGATTGTCTTAGAAGAGTGAATTTTCTCAGTAGCTTTTACATCAGTACAACAGAAATGAAAATTTTACCAAATGTATCTTGGTTACCGACGAGGTCACATTTACAAGAAATGGAGTAAATAATTTCCAGAACAACCATGTTTGGGCAGTAGAAAATCCGTATGCTATGAAAAGAACCATTTTCAACACAGATTTTCAGCAAATGTTTCTGCTGGCACAGTAAATGGCATACTTATTGGGCCTATCTTTCTTCTAGGTCGACTGACAGGTGAAAATGATTGAGTCTTTCTTCAAAACAATCTGCCACAATTATTACAAGATGTTTCTTCAAATATTAGATATAAAATATGTGGTTTCAACATGATGGAGCTCCGCCACATTTTAAATGAATTCAAGAACATTTAAATAATACATTTCTTAACAGATGGATAGGGTTTAATGGACCAATTTCCTGGCCTGCACGCTCCCCGGATTTAATGCTTTTTTAAGGTAAACATTTCCTTTTCAGGAAAAAAAATTATAATAAAATTAAATGTAACAATGTTTGTTTTTGGCCTTTCTAATAAGAATTTGGTTTTTCAAACATTGATATATCTAGATTGTAAAACCTACTAGTCAATATCAATTAATCCTTATAGCTCACCACATTCAACCCATTACAAATTATTTTTTGTTTCGTAGACAGAACGACTATAAAAAAACACCTCAAAAAATCGAAGATTAAAATATATTACGACGGCAAAGAACGTAGAACAAAATCGAACATTCAGGGTGGAAAACCGTTTTGTTAACCTTCAGCCAGGTTTTGTAATTACTGGATAATTTGTCTTTTTCTTCGGTTTCGCCAATATAAATTACGGTCTCTACGTGGTCTACTCCTTTTTGTGGCCAGAGAAAAAAGAAAAAATTAAAAGGACCCGCTATAAAAGTTTCTTTCTTGGTCTTTTGAGTTCAGAATATGTTCTTTTAATTATATAAAAAGTTGAACTTAGAAATTATTGTAATAAAATTAGATAATGTTTCTAGTGTATATTAAAACTTTAAAAATATTTTGGAAATTGGCAATATGTTTTAATTAATTCTGTATATTGTTAATCTGTATTTTGTTAATTCTGTAAATATTGATATTTTTATATGTACATGTTTTTTACTCTTTAGCTTTTTCTCGTTACTTTAATAAATCATTGACACTCTTAACCATAGGTTTACCAAGGGGGCGGTATCGCCTCCCTGTGGGCGATGGAGGCCTCTATGGGGGCGGTAGCAGGATCAGAGGCAAATGGGGGCATCAAGACAGTTATGGGTCAGCCGTGGCGTATCTACCTATTAAAATATATTAAATAATAAAATAAAAATATAAAAAAATATTAAGGAAAATAATATAATACAAGTCTTTCAAAATACCTACTGCTTTTATGAATAAATGTAATATCTAGCTACCAAAAATTTGTATCTTGTTATAAGTAAATAAATATTCAATATTTTAAATGAGCGTTAGGTATACGTATACCTAATACGGTTTAATATTGTCGGTGAGAAGTCTTGCAAGTTGATACGCAAAGATGCGAATCACGCAATCAAGCAGGATTCGACAAAAATATGGGACCATTTATATTTATTTACAGAGCAAGTGCACCGTCATAATAAACAATCAAAGGCATTCCAGTTAATGCGTGCACGAAATCAAATTTATAAAATGCAGGGATAGCTCTAGGAATGTGTTAGTATTTTTTTTTTGTCAATAATCCATATTCGTGACTCATAAATGATGATAAAAAGATAAAATGATGAGAGATACGTCATTAGAGCCATTATTTTTATCTGTAATACTATCTACAAATCAATGAAAAAGTTAATTTATTGAAACTGTGGCATATTTTATATTTTAAAATGTTTGAATCTAAGAAAATATGCTGGCAGTACAGTATTGAGTATTACAAATATGGGTGTACGCAATATCATATGAACCAATCAATACCCATGTGTTTAATTTCCCAAAAAGTTTTTTTTAATGAAGCCATGAAGTCTTCTAGGCTATAAGAGCATTTGAATAAAATATATTCTGATAAAAATGACAAACGAAAATTTAATTTATCCTATATTCTAGGACTGGAAAAGAAATATTTAAAACAACCAACTATATCGAACCTTGTTGCATTATCTTCTAAACAAGAAGATGAAGGCCTACGAGTTTCATATAATATTTAATTGTTAATCTCAAAAGTGGAAAAATCACATACAGGCGAGGAATTAACCTTGCTGGCAGTCAAAGAGGTAATGCAAACTGTTATTCATCATAAGACATCGTCAGATATCATCAGGAAAAATCCTGTTAGTAATAATTCAGTGCAAAGAAGAATAGATGAAATGGTTAAACACGCTATAAATATTATTATGTGATTACGAAAAGACTTTATCTGTTCGATTCGTTCTGTTCGATTCATAAAAGAAGAAAAAAATTGTCAAGAGTTATTACTTGCTAAAAATTTGGAAGCCGAAACAAAGGGAGAATCGATATTTAATATCATAAACAAGTTTTTTCAAAAGAAAGTAATTCCTATTCATAATATTTTGTCAGCTGCTACTAATGGTGTTTCAGGAATGACGAGCAATGAGGTTTTGACACCGCATTTGAAACAAGCAGTACCAAATATACTCGTTATAAATTGTGCTATTCATCGTCAACATTTAATTACAAAAAATCCGAATGAACGCCTGCATACGCCACTCCATTACGTTATTAGAGCAGTCAATAATATTTGAAGCAATTCATTTAACGACAGATTATTTGGCCAACTATGTAGTGAAAATAATGAAGATTACAATATATTGCCGCTACACCCAGAAGTTCGTTGGCTCTTAAAAGGTATTTGTCTAAATCGTTTTTTCATCATTTTATTTTACTTACTACTGGACTTACTTAAAAACAGAAACAAAAAACTGACAAAAATGACATCTCTTATTTGACAAACCTGTTTAAAATATTTAATTAAGTCAATTTACAATTGCAATGTGATGAGTTGGATTGGAGTAAACTTCTTCTGTTCAAACGAAATCTAAGTAGAGGTGAATACAGTCACTTTCCCACATTATCAGCAATCTCTGTAAAACAGGAAAATTTACTTACTGCCAACACTTATCCGTTCTTCATGCTGATTTTGCGGAGCGATTCCAGCATATTTTAAACATGAATGTACCGAGTTGAGTTTTAGATCCTTTCGCAAATACAGATACAGAGTCGACATATTTAGAAGAGGACCTCATAGAACTCACAATTAATGAAGAACTAAAAGTAAAATTCAGAAATGGATACCAAGAATTCTGGCTCCAAAAATCAATACCAGCTGAATTGTTAGCAATAGTACAGACATTTTTAATTGCATTTCCATCATTGTATCTGGCTGAGCGTGAATTCAGTACGGTAGCAAATTTACTATCTAAGAAAAGCAACAAACTGCACACCACTGAGTGACACTGAATTGTGGGCACTCAGAGAACAATGTTCAATAATAATAATGTGTACTAGGATTTTAAATAAGTCATTTGTATCTTTTTAAGGCTTCAAATGTTTATTATAGATTTTGCTCTACATATGTTGCGTCTTGTTAGGGCTTTGTCAAGACTAGCTTGAACTAATGCTCAAACCCTTGAGAATTTTTATTTGAATTATACACAATTAGTCAACACCACTTCCATATTGGCTTATGAATGATACGATTCTTAAGTTTTTAAAAATTGTTTTAAAATGATCACGTTAAATAATTATCAATTATTATTTAATAAACATGTTATTACACATATTTGCTTAAAATTATAATTTTTATCATAGCTTTTCGATTGGTGATATATCATAGAATATATATATAGCGAATATTTTCACGTATAATAGAGATGTGCATAAATCATTTCATGTTTATATTTGTGCGTATTGTGAAAGGCGTAGCGATATTTTGTTGAAACATCTTAACCTTTCACAAAACGAATGCATTGAATCCCAAAATAATTTACGCGCGCACGCATTAAAGAACAAGTTGAATTATATGTTTTGAAAATATTATCGTTTTAGTGTCCTTTATCTGTTGTCTGATTTATTGCCACACTTCGGTAAAAAATGTGAATCACTATTTTGCATGATTGTGTCTCTATTTGAATAATTTCATGTTAAGTGATGGCTTTTAGTTCCAAAATTATTTGAATTCTCTTATATACTTTTTTTTAATACAGCCTTAAATACCTCACTTCAATAGTATGAGGACCCATTAGCTGAAGTATTTTCCCAAGCAAGAAGAGAATGTTCAGAAAAATTAATGCATTACAAATAATTTATTTTCATACTTCTATACCGTTTAGCTCAGTCAGGTTAAATACATTTCAGGTCCCCTTCCAATTCTCATTATGAACTCTGGTAAGCTCTCTTCGATTTTTATTATTTTCAGATAATCAGTTTTCTTAGTTTACGTAAAATAAAAATGTCTAATTTTTTAACTGCTTAACTTTAATTGTTTAAAACCTAGCTAGAATTTCTTCAAGCCAGTTTTACCAATAAAGGTGTTGAAGAGGGCGAATGGCTTTGGCTGCATATTATTTCAAAGTTAAATCATTATATAAAATACATCAATTTAGTTAAATCATTATATAAACACCCAATGATGTCTATAAAGCTCAACTGTCGTTTTTTTAAACGTTCATGCGTTTAGTGTCCAAAGCAGGTCCATAACTTATTTATGTTTCACTAAGTTAATTAAATAGACTATTTACATACCTTTATAGTAAAATTTTACAAATAGGAGGCGCTGTATTATGAAATCTATTAATTTTCCTAATTAGCAAGATGAAAATAAAACAGTTACATACCTACATAATCCTAGGCCCCGTTTTATCTTCTCAGTTAAGACTGCTTGTTCTAAAATATACATATTGAGTAACGTCGCATATATATTGTATAATTTGGAAAACTTAAGACAAGGAAAAACAAACAAAACTGAACTGTTAGATTTTTAGACGGCGTTTTTTGTCCTGAAACCACAAGATGAATTACTGTTTTGGACGTGAATGTTTGTGTTTGCTTAACTGGGAAAATAATGGTTTTAAGTTTCGGGAAGGATTCCGAAAAGGCCACTCAATGTCACCAGGCAAGTGCTTATATTCTGACCAGTTAGACGTATAATAGAGCCGAGCAAAGCCAGATAACTTTTGGTCGGCGATACCTTGGGCACTGGTCAATTAGCAGATTTCTGAAAGAACTAAATCATCAATTTCCGCCAATTAATCAATGCATTATTAATAGTGGTTTTTATTATTTTTAGATATGTTTCAATATAGGTTGTAAGAGTGAATTTTGTTTTAAATATATAGTTTTTCAGTTAATAATGTCTATTTTTTCCCAAAATTTCAACGTTTATTTCCAAAACAAAATACATTTCCTTAATAATCAGTATTGACCATAGTTAACTTTTACTTTTTCTTCTTTACTTTACTTTAACTCTTTACTTTTTCTTAATCTTTCTGTCAAAGAACGGATTCTTTTCAAGGAATGGATTCAAACCAAATTTTCACTTTTTCTTAAAAATGTAAGTGTTGTTCTGAAAATCCATGCTGCATCGATCGAAATAACTAGTAGTACGAAGGGGTTAAGTCCGATGAATACTGCGGGTAAGGTAGGACGTACCGTTTAATGATTTCCAAATAGCTTTTTACACATTTTGCAACATGAGGCCGAGCATTGTCATGTTGAAAAATTACTTTATCGTGTCTTTGGGCGTATTCTATTTATTTTTCTTTCAATTCTTTTAGCAGTTCGTAATACACAGCTCCCCTATTATCCCAGCAAATACACAGCAGATACTTCTTTCCATGTATATTGCGCATTAGTTGTGATGTTGAAGACTGGCTTGGTCTATCCATAATTTTTTGCACTTTGGGTTTGTCAAAACAGATCCACTTTTCATCACCTGTCACAATTCGATGCAAAAACCTTTTCTTTTCTATCTATCTTTTTCGCCTTTCCATGTCTCTTTCCTTCAATTCATATGAAACCCATTTTCCTTCCTTCTGGATATTTTCCAATGTATGTAGATGGGCAAAAATAGTGGATAGGGCAGCATTCAATGCTTCTATAAGTTGTTTCAACGTATGACTTCAAACTTTTTCGGCTGTTCTGGATGTTATATCAAAACTTCTTTTTATCGTCTTTTATATCAAAATCATTACGTTTAAAGCATTTATACCATCGTTTACAAGTTTTTTGGGTTAGAGCATGTTCACCATAAGCTTCAGTCAAGAACCGATAGCTTTCAGCTGCCGTTTTCTTCAAATTAAAAAAGGTTATGGAACCTCCTCGCAAAACGTCTTTTTCTGATAAATAATTTGACATTCAAGGCTATGAAAAACTATGTTTTTTTTTCGTATTGAAAATTAATAACGAACTGGCTTTTGATACAAAGGTACGGCGTACCTCCGTACCTTCGAACGTTCGTACGTTTACCCTCCAAAACACCAAAGACGTTATTAGTCTATATCAACAAATATATTAGTAATGCCATCTTTTAGCAAAATCGACATTATTGATCTAAAGACCTATTAATTTAAGAAATATAAATTAATATAATTAACTAAACTTAATATAATTAATAACAGCTTCATTAATTTACATGTAAAAACAATAGGCATATTTTTTAAGCATATTGCGATTTATTATGTTACTTATTTATTTCAGATATATGATTTAATGGTAATTAAGATTTATTTTAGAAATAAAGAAATTTTAATTTATCCAGTAATTAAGATTCTGCGAACTTATCGGGCCAAAGAAAACTTTATCAAATAGTTTTAAGATTTTCTATTCGCTTAATACAACATAATATAAGAGCGAAATATGCTGGAATAATACATACTGGCAAAGCAAATCATCCAATAATTTAAAAAAACTGGCGAAGGTATATTAAAATAGTTTTCTTTTGTTCTGAATAAATATAGCTCCGGTACATACTTAATCTAGTTTGTTATGTCACTTTATTGTCCGCTGAAAAATTGTTAGTTCAAAAAGAGTTAGTTTAATCAGCTTTAGGTTTAGTCAGCATAGTTGACCTGTTAATTCAATGCATTTAGACCAATCATGTTCCAACTTTTTAATGCATGTAAAAAAATTTAATTTTCCAAGTTTGGAAAAAGAAGTCGTTGTCTCAGCTTTCTCAGTCATCGAGCCATTTCTTTATGTTTAGGTAGAACGACTTTGGGAACTAATTACTAGAAGCTAAATCCCTCCAAAACAAACAGCCCCTGTAGAAACATTTCGAAGCGTAGGTCATGAAGTTTTGTAGCAAAAACATGAGATGTGTGTGCAGGTGCATTATGGTGATTAAACAGCACTTTCCTTTTGACCAGATTTGGACGTTTAGGTGGAAAAGTACGCTACAATTGAACCAGTAGTGAAGGGTTATTCTCCTTGGTGATAGTCCTGCTTTTGCCAGGTAGCCTATGAGCACAACGCCACTAGAATCTCAGAAAAAACATAGCTATGACCTTTCCTGCAGATGGAATAGTTTTCGCTTTATTTGGCGTATCCCGTCCATTGTGGAAGTCAAAACATATCGAAATATCTACAATTTTTTTGCAGGTTTTTTTACAAGTTAAAATAAATATTTAATATGTTAAATAATTGGAAACCAGTTTGAATAATATTCTTTATAAGAGTTCTTACTTCAATTTTAGCTATTTTCAGAAAAAATCAAAACTTGTTTGCTTTACTCCAGTAGCAGACCATCTAACAATGTATACTTGATAAATATCATGTAAATCATGTAATACTTGCGTCACCTCTGTGTGGTCGAGAATTTTTCGAATGATTTTTCTAGATCAATATCCTCATAACTCAATCTCTCTATATCTAACTAACATATATCTATCTACTTCATAAGCTGTCTCTCAAGGGAGCGGACTTCTGAAAGGGGTTGCTGTCAAACGAACTGTAAGTTTACGTGCAGGTCTGTTAATCTGTATCTCAGTAGTCTGGCAAATCATCATGAAGCGTTTAACATCAGAACAACTTTTGCGAATTGTCGAAATTTATTATCAAAATCAGTGTTTTGTGCGCCAATCTTATAAAGCACATCGTAAATTTGAAGCTGGTGATGCAATTCGTCGCCGTTCGCACGAAAGTTTTGTTATTCGACGATGTGGATTATTTAATTTCGAATTTGAATTATTTGAATGATTGATCAACAATCGATTTATTGAGGGAAAAATTAGGTGAAAAAATTATTTCTAGGATGTTAATTGATGCCTTCAGATTATTTTCTTTGAGATTATGTTAAATTTTTGGTCTATGATGGTCAAAGACAATCATCTAAAGGCATTTAATCACGTCTTCTGTGTCAATTAACAGGTCCGATCCTCGATATAATTTTCTCATAGAATTGTTCTCTCAATAAATCGATAATTACGTTGGCTGTATGACATGTGGACCCGTCATGTTGGAACCACGTCTACATCAGATAAATGCTATTCAATTTCGCTATTAAATATTCATTTATCATAATGTGCTTTCCAGCCTAATTTTTAAAGTAGTATGGTTCAGTGATACCATCGGTCTATAATCTCCACCATACGGTGCATTTTTCTGGATATATTGGTAATTGTTATGAATTGTATATGGAATTGTACATGGAATTGTATATGGAATTGTATATGGATTATTTTCGCTCCAAATATGGCAATTTTCTAATTAATATAACCATTTAGTCAAAAATGAGCTTCGTAATATAATAAGCAGAATATTTGCAAAATAATATTTTGCTGTTAAATTCTGGGTTGAAATACAGTTGATTTTGAACCGATTCACCGATCGTACTCTCAAAGAAAATAGCCCAACAGTGTCGAGTTGTTGAGATTTTCTAGTTAAAACTATTTTTCGTATTGCCATTAAATAAAGAAAAGCCTTCAGGAAATTTAATGTATAAAGAAATCAATTGTCCCTGTTATTCAATTCATCTATTGAAACTCTCAATGTGAAAAAGTTCTTCAACTTCGGTTCTTTCAAATCACAAAGTTATTGGTGTCCAGATTCAAACGCTTCAATTTCGGTTAAAAAATATCCCTTTTTTACAATATTGTAATCTTCTAAAATTGGTCTCATTCTAGCTGATCAAAATTTACTCCAAGATGTGAAGTCTTGACAATGTAATAATAGCTGGAAAGCTCATTTAGATTTTCTTGCAAATTACTGTATCATATATAGCAATTTTAGTTTTTATTATATTCGTTTAGACGATTATAAACTTTATTAACAAAAGGGGATTTTTGACTGAAAATCCCAAGGTCTGATTGCTGAGTAGTTTGTTTGTTTAATGTACGATACTGTTCACGCTTTCTGTACTCCACAACGTTGTTCTCATTAAGAACATCTCTTCAACGTATATATTAAATAAAAATTCTAAAATAAAAATATAATTCTAAAATATGTGCACGCTGAGTTGTGAAAAAGAAGCGTTCTTTGGTGAATAAACAGTTATATTGTGCAGATAATATATAAGCTTTATGATGTGGTCTGATTTATTATATTAGGTTAAAATTATGTTTGGTAAAATTATAGGAGTCATGACTATTGGTAAGATGTTTCAGATTTTCAGTAGTTTTGTCTAATAGTGTTTATACGTTCGGTTCAACTTTTAAGAAATTTAGTGATACTACAGAAAGAGTTAATTTCGAGTTTTCCTGCTGAAGTTTCCTTAATTTCTCATTGGAACATTCAATTGATCTTCTTGATTGGAACAATATTGTGTCTATTTTTCTTCTATAAAATTATTTCTATGAGTTATTTTCATGAGTTGTAGATTAGCACTAGTCAGCCGGTTATATAGGTTGTCCAAAAGATTGTTTATATACTCATTTGGACGTTATATGTAACTTTTTATCGTTTTTTGTATTTTAGTTTTTGATCTTTTTTTAAAATAATTTATTCAAGTATAGTTATCTAGTTAAACTTGGTTGAATTGCTGATAACAATATTGCTTGTATTTTCAAGGCAAGTCAAAGCACAGATATAGACTAATACGTTTTCCTTACATCTGGTGCTAATTTTGAAGACATTTTAAGCATTGCCTAAAATGGCATATTTTACTTACAGCTATGTCAGTTTTAAGAGTCCGTGAAGTTTAGATAACATTATTCAGATATTTATATACTTTAACTGAGTCACGTAATGTTCGAACTCTCGAAGTTGCAATACTGGAATGAATAAGTGCTTGTTACTTTCAACAGATGGATCATCTGATCGGTCATTGTATGTCTGAGATTTAAATTGAAGAATATTTTACCTTCGAAACATTTCGTTCCATCGATAGATTATCCTTTTTGTGGACGTGAACCGCATTTTATCGATAGTTTTAGTGCAATATTTTCTTACGATGTCAAACTAATTTTCTAACATATACTAGATTGTTTCAGAAATAAAATTGTAATAATTTCTCTGAACGACAGTTCTCGATTAAGCAACTGTGATTCAATTTAATCAGTTTTAAGCTATATGTTTATCCAACTAAGTAAATTCCGCAACAAGTGCTTCTATATAATTAGCAAATTCCAATATATGCTGATCAGCAACATATACCACATATCCGTCAAATATTTCTGCTGATTCATATTAAATAATTATAATTCTGCCTCGAAATTTTTAATTCGAAAAATATTGTCGTTAACATAAGGTAGGTGCAGGATGACAGAAAACTTTCGTAATCAAAAAAAAATAGTAGTTTGGTCCAGGAAATTGCATTCCATGATTGAATGATTGCATTAACATTTATTTTAGAAATGTATGACTTTTTAAATGCTTTAATCGATCTGATTGGAGGTATGACCGAATTTACTATACATAGTTTAGTATGTTTGAAAATGTTGCGGAGTTTTCAGATCTTTATGAGCCCTGTTAATACAGATTTCATTCAAAGGAATATTGCTAACTACAGTTGTTTACCAATGAAAGAGGTATGAGTACTCCAATTAGTGGCCCATTGTTCAGGCTAAACCAAAAGAGTGCACAAAATTATTTATACAGCAGGACTTGATGGTGATTTGGACCAGTTACATAAAGTTATAAAGTGATAAAACAGCAGTGCTAGTAAGATGAGAAACTGCAAGTGTAAATATGGACAACGCTACTGATTCGATCCAATCAGCATTATTTAATCCATTGTTGCACTAAGGCCTTTTTGTCAGTCCGAAACCATCTTTTAACCGCCAATTGGGTTTTTGAATAAAAAATAATTATTGACTTTTTTTACTTTATTTTAAAACTTTATCGTAAATAATATTGATAATAGATGCAAAAAAAATTGTTTGCAATTTATTGTAAATGAATTAAAATGTATAAAATTTAAAATAAAATCACGTGACTACGAAAGCGCCAAGATTGGCTGCCATGTTTGTGACGTCATTATGTAAAAGTGCTTTCACGTACTGTCAACGGCTTTTACCTGTGTATCTACGGTCAAAATTATTGAAGTTTAGTGCAGAAAAAATTGTTGGTTAATAATTTAATTAAAAGGAAAGAAACCTGAATATCGGATCGGCTCTAAATTTATACCGAACTTTAGTTAGCGCTTTTTTGGAATATCGGTTCGCTATATATATATATATATATATATATATATATATATATATATATATATATATATATATATATATATATATAAATATATATATATCGCTTGATTTGTCACTCCGCCTCATTAAAATTAGGAATTTCAGTCGAACTAATAGCAGAAAGTTTAAGTTATTGCTTGCTACATGCCGTATGTATTGATATATTTATAAAGTACATAAATAGAAGGTAAATATTGGTTTTCAAAAATTTTCTTTAATTAAGGGTTTCAGTATATTTAAAACGATGGCGATTTTTCGCCTTACATGTTTTACAAACCGCCACATTAGACTCTTAATTTAATAATATTTGCAGATCCAGCTGCTACCTAACTCTAATGCATGACTAGCCAGAGATTTCCAAAATAAGAGAAGGTACCTAAGCCATTTTTTTTTTGAGTGGAAAACTTTTATAGTCGAAGTGTGGGAGACCCTCCTGTTAAGGCCTGCCCACTAGAAAACCACTATGTACCACAACAAATCCTGGAACCGCAGTCAGCCTACCATTAGTCTTCAATGCCTATAATAAATTTTTAACGTATGTTTAAACATACCCTATCAAATGAATATGTTCAATTAATAGATGAAATGTGCCAAAATTCTGGAAAAAAACTATATTATAATATTTTAACTGTTTTGTTTTATTTAGAATAGAAATACACCATTTTATTTACTGTTTGTTTGGATAGTAGGTTTGTTTCTCTGTTTTTCTTTTTTTTTTCATACTCCTTCAGACGTTTGTTTTGATTCCATGGAAAAGTGCTTTACGATCTCATTTATAGTAGTCCTTATTTTAACTAGTTGATATTCATACAACCGATTACAGAGCTTTCTGTACTCTTCAACAATCCGCGAATTAAATTATCCTGTAAAACTTTCATAAGTATAAGACTTTTCATATACGATTAACTTTTAAATTGGTAGTCGAATTTTATACTTGTCTATTCGTGCTTTCTTGAATATTATTATTGGTATCCTACAAAATAGGTGATCCTGTAGGGCTTCTCATTGTTACTACTCTCGGTTGTGTTGCTACATGTAGATTATTTACAAACACGCTGGAATATTCCTTCAGACATATTTGGCACGTTAATTTGTTTTTCCTAGATAAATTAAATAATACAAATAAAAATTATAAAAGCGAATGCAAAAAACAAAAGGAATCTAATCTAATCTAATCTAGTTTCAATCTTTCATTTTGAACTTACTTTTGAGCCTCTATATCTTTATGTAAACGTATATGAGTATAACGTCCAAAACAGCACCGAAAGTCAATTAAAAGCAAGTATATTTCCAAAGTTAAACTTATAAAACAATGCCTAAGATCCGTAAATTGTTTTATTTGGCCGGGACTCCGATTCTTGCCGAACGTCGTTTCGGAAAGGACGCGAAAGTAAATTTTGGTGTAAGTTCCGAATTGTTCCGAGCCGATCCGATATTCGCGTTCCTTTAAATGTTTCCTAACATGGCGAGGTCACAGGCGTTTGGGTTTCTTCGGGAACTGTCGGTGCGTCATCGGTATTAGGTTTAAAAAATTTATTTTCAATTTGATATAACTTATTAATTATAAGACAAAAAAAAGTAATTTTGTTATAAAATTAATATTTGATCTTTCCATTTATGAAAAAAAACATTGTTTAAAACCCCACTTGTTCCATGCCGTCTATCCATCTTTTTAGCGGTCTTCCTCTGCTTCGTGCCGTTAGTTTTGGTTACAATCCAGGTTATAATTTTTATATCTCAACGAGATGGCCTTCGATGTGCTGTATGTCCAGCTCAACGCCACTTTGCCCATAATACCCTTTCATTTATGTCCGTTACTTTTGTGGTTTGTGTTATTGGTTCATACGGAATTTTTTCACGAAAACTAACGTCAATTCCGACCAGACAAGAAGTTCCATCCAAGCAATGAAAAGGGTTCCATAGCTCTCTATGTACTTTTGATATATTCATACTTTTATTCAACAATGTAATCACTTCTAAACCATATTTTGTAACCGGAACTACTGACTGGGTCAAATAAAAATTGCTCCAACTTATTAAGAACTATAATACCAGTGATTTTTTAATACTAAGAAACTGCGTCTTTTTTATAAAGTATCATCCGATGAACTTCAAAGGAAAAATATGTATTGGTGGCAAACTATCCAAAGGAAGAATATCTAATCTAATGATGAGTGTAAATAAAACTGGAAGTGAGTTCTGGTTTTCTAAAAAACTTCTGGTTTTTGGTAAATTTAATAATTCCAGATGCTTTAAAAATTTAAGGAAGTTGAACCAGAACTTAGTTGAAAAATATTATTCTATACTAGGATTTGAAAAACATTACTATGGAACTTTTACCATCAAATTTGACATGTGCCATTCGACCTTAATTCGTGCTTAGGGTAAAAGCCGGTTAAATGCCTCAGTTGGATACATACATACACTATGTCAGGGATGTTGGTGGCGTTAACGCTTTACTATAGTTAGAAGTGCCCCTGCCGCATGCCTCAATTCCATGTAAGCCATCGGAGTAGGCGCATGCGTTTGGTCTGTATGAGCAAAAATCTTCCGTGACGAAATTTTGACGGGTATCGAAATTATATTTGTATGTATTTTTTGTAACATGCACGCATTAGAGTTTAAATTACACTGTTTATTAACTGTTTTATGCGTTCGTAGATAGATAGATAGATCCCCCCCGAGGAGTTGTGAGACCTCGACGTTGGTGGGGGCCTCAGTAGCCGTTAAGATTTCAAAACCGAAGCCGGCGGGAGGACACGCTTCTGGTATGGTCACCCATGCCGGTAAGGCTGGGGAGGAGCGGCTAAACTAAGGACAACTCAACGGGAGTAAACCCGTTAACAAATCCGTAACCCAAGGTATTATGCGAACCGCACTGATGGGTATATGACTATACGACAGTTAGCCGAAAGCGGTGTCCTGCAGGAACTGACGCCCCCTTCTTGTATATAGCCTTAGTGCGGTAAGGGCGTACTGCCACACCGGACTATTAAAATCGACCCGACTCTTGGGGACAGAGTGTAATATGGTTTTAATATTAGAAAGAAAATAGAGGATGGAAGGGAAGGAAGTTTAAAAGAGGTGGAAAATCCCTTTGAAAGAAGAGACTCGATTACTCGGACGCCACCCAGGATGCGAACTCTCTCGCTGCCGGGAATCAAAACGCGTGCTGAACCTGGTATGACGGAGGACTACTTACAGAGGAGCAAAAGAAAAAGAATTGAGCGAACACCCGATATGACACTTGCCATGAACAATGAAAATGAGTCGATAAGAATCCTACAGTGTATTTTTAAAACAATAGACGATTTCGAAGGCGTAGTTAAAGATATGTATAAACCAAAGCAGGAGATTAAAAAAATAGCAAACAAACTCACTTTACAAGCTCAGAAGCTAATGAGCAAAGGCCTAATCGAATGGTTACAAAAAGCGGATGAAAAAGCAGAAGCAGACAGCACTACGTCAAACCTCAACGAGGAAAATCAAAGACTTAGGAAGCAAATAGCTTTACAAAATTCCGAAGTGTAAACGAAAACAGATCCCAAAACGTCAGCTAAGTGTGAAAGAAGCCTTGAATTGGGAAAAGCAATAAACCGAAGGAAAGCTATCACTAGAGATGAGACGTACGAGGGCTTCAAGCAAATAAGCGAAGAAGACTGAAATTAGGCCTTTGCAGAAATATCCATAGAACAGGGGCATCTATGGGAGGCATCAGCGGATACAGATGTCATATTGCCATGTAAGGTTTCATTCAAATCAAGAAACAGGGAAATCTGTTTGGCAATGAACCGATTTGGCGGTAAGGAGGGCCTCATAAAACAAAAACAGCCTGTGGGGGAAGTTGCCATGATGGCTCATAAAATAGGCTTAACCGAAAACAATGGAAAAGAAAATTTGCAAGAAGAGATCCATGATATAAATATGTTTCAGTGTATAAAAAAAAATATAAGACTTAGCACTGAAAAACTGAGCGAGAAAAATAGTGGTATCAGAATTGCAAGGCGTAGGTGGCATTATCTTCAGCAGAATGGTCCAATATCTTTTTGCGGAAACCGCGTTGAAGATTACGCTGTGCAGAACTTATGATAGTGATAAAATCAAAGTCTCTGGCAGAAACGAGAGAAATAGAAAGTGGGCCCAAGCGCCTATAAACTCCAAAAAGAATGCTCTCATGAGGAAAAAAACCGAAACACGACTCCCTGCTAATACAGGTGGAGGATCAAGCTTATGCAAATGTATTAAAATTGATGAAACAAGCAGTAGACTTGAGCAAACTGGGAGTCGATATTAAGCACGTTAGAAAAACCAAAAAAGAAGAGGTGCTTCAAAACGGGTTAGACAAAACGGAAATCCTAGAAAGGGAAATCGGCGAAAAGCTACCGGAGATCAAAACATCCTTACCTAAAAACAAAAGTATATTCCACTTGAAAGGATTAGACGAAACTGCAACCGTGGAAGAAGTGAGGAAGGACATATCACTGACCCTAGAAATCGATATGGAAAGTTTTGAGGTAAGGGCTCTTCGGCCTGCCTTCGGTGATAGGCAAATGGAAAAAATTAAAATTGATTTTACAAAATGCAAAATACAGGAGAGGGTACAAAACGCAAACTCTTTCAGATGTTGGGAGGCCGGACATCTGAAATAATCCTGCATGGAACAGGACAGAAAACACCTATGCTTAAAGTGCGGTAAAGAGAGACATAAGGTCGTTGAGTGCAAGCACGAACCCTACTGCATATTCTGCAAGAAAATAGGCTACCAATCTGGCAACAAAACCGCCCAAGAAATCAAGGAAAACAAGACTATGTTAAAGAAGGAGACAGGAAGGACAGGATTAGGAAATACTAACAGGAATCTCCCAGCTCACGATATGGTAATCACGACTGTCAAAGAGTTGAAAGTAGGACTACTACTGGTATACGAGTCAAATGGCAAGGCGGTCATAAGGCGTCTGTGACAAACACGATCCAGATCTGGTTGTGAGAGGACAGGGTTATGGAAAGGGGCACAAAGAGCTTCACGATTTATAGTAGTTACTACTCCGGAAACGATACGATGCAGAAACTGGAAGATATCCTACTTACCATCAAAACTCGGGTGAAGAGGAACAAGGAAGCAGCTTTCATCGCGGGTCCCTTTAACGCGAAATCTCCGCAATGGGGTATGTCTTTTGCGGGCAAGATGGAACAAATCACTACAGACTGGGTGGTGGCAAATGGCCTAATAGTGACAAATGTGGGAGATGCACCTACTTTCCGATGCAACAATTACACTTCTATACGAGACATACCGATAGTAATGGAAAATCTTATCGTGTTAAACTGGAAAGCGAGCGAAAATGAATCTCTGAGCGACCACCGTTACACTACTTACGAGATACAGGATGAAAAACCCAAACCAAACTGTAAGGACAACATCATGGGATGGCGAGTAAATAAACTGGACCTGTGTAGGCTACGGAATGAACTAAATAAGATTTAAGCGAACACCGAAAACACCCCGGCCAAATGATTCACGAAGGAGCTGACCCAGATCTGTAATAGAACTATACCAAAGAAAAAACCATATTGAAGAGGAAAACCAGTATACTGACAGACGGACAGACAGAGGGACAGACAGACGGACAGACAGAAGGACAGACAGACGGACAGACAGACGGACAGACAGACGGACAGACAGACAGACGGACAGGTAGACAGACAGACAGACGGACAGACAGACGGACAGACAGACGGACGGACAGACAGACGGACAGACAGACGGACAGACAGACGGACAGACAGACGGACAGGCAGACGGACAGACAGACGGACAGACAGACGGACAGACAGACGGACAGACAGACGGACAGACAGACGGAGAGACAGACGGACAGACAGACGGACAGACAGACGGACAGACGGACGGACAGACCGACAGCCAGCCAGACAGACAGAGAGAAAGACCGACAGGCAGGCCGACAGACAGACCGACAGATAGACGGACAGACAGACAGACAGAAAGACCGACAGGCAGGCCGACAGGCAGGCCGACAGACAGACCGACAGACAGATGGACAGACAGACAGACGGACATACAAACCGACGGACAGATGGACAGACAGATGGACAGACAGACAGACGGACAGACGGACAGACGGACAGACAGATGGACAGACAGACAGACGGACGGACGGACAGACGGACGGACACACAGACAGACAGACGGACAGACGGACAGTTAGACAGAATTGGGTACAATGATAACTACAAGTGACAATCCGTCAATTTTTATTTTATCTTGAAGAAGAAATACTGACATTATGTTTTGAAAATTATGCTATTTAAATGTCCTTCTCAGTTTCTTCTGGTGGAATGCATTCTGTGGCCCAATAGTGGCAGATATGTTTACTGACTAACTATTTAATTGGATATTAGTTTGAATGCTCATGATAATGATCGAATCTTCTTTTTCTTCAAATAATTCAAGTATTATTTTTAGCAAATGCGAATCGTTTATAAAGGAAATCTGAGTGATAAACGTATCGTAAGGAAACACGCAGTGCTTTCGATCCACAGCTGCATACTGGATAATAAACAGCATTGTAGAGAAAGTCGATAGATACCTGCCACAGTCTCTCCCTGCCTCTACTAGCTGAGTACGACGTAGTACTATTCAAGATATAATAAGAATATTTTAATTTTATATAGCATATTATGAGGAACTATTAAACATACAACAGCAGTGAAAAGAACTTGCTCCAAATCTTAACCCAATTTGTTTCATTCAGCAGGTTTCAGACAATATTTCCGTTTCTTTTCATTATTTTATGCGATTACTTATAGTTTTTCTTTCTATTTTCGTTTGACTAGTTAAATGTTTGGTAGTTACAGTATCATTCGAATTAGAAGGAGATTTCATCTACGATAACAAAAACACATGATAAATTATAATTTTCTTTAACTATAGAAAATATATAATAACAATATAAAAGATGTTAAATGATTTTAAATTTTAACTTCCTAATTTTTGAATTCAATGTGTATGAAATTTTACTAGTTAACGGCGGTTCCTTAGATGAGGTAACTAATGCGAAACTTAACAGACACAGTGTCTTTTTCAAATACACACTAGTGTGTATTGAAAAAGACACTGTGTGTCGAAACAACTGTCATACGTACAACTTTTAAATATAGTGGCAATTTAGATATTAATCTTGGTTTTTTATTTAAAATGAATTTCCATCAAGTATCGGCTACCTCAGTTAAATACAATGTTATGAATTAATAATATTCATAGGTTATATCGGAGAAATAACACACCTACGTTAAAACATCGCATTCAATATATTTATGAATGATTTTCCTGTACAATCATCAACACTTCAACTATTTTAGCTGACGTTACAAATAGCTAATGAGGCGAGAAAAAGTTCTCTTATGTATGGCATTAATGCCAAATCGACATTTTCATATTGCATGGAAAAGAAAAAAATGTGTTGTATAAAATACATATTTTTATGGGTTTAATTTTGTAATTTTTGTGTAGAAAACTACTGCTACTACTTTGTGGTAGTTGATGTGTAAATAAAGTAATGATAGTGGTGGTGTAAGGATCTATCTACAGTAGTGTTGGCTTTTCCTTTGGAACGGAGGCAGGCCAACATTTGATGCGTCCTCAATTTTTCTAGTGTGTAAAAATGAGTGACATTATTATTTACTCCTACATTATTGTTACTGATCAACTTGTATTAAAGACAAAGCGGAAGCCAACACTGTTGCCAGATGGAGCGCCACGTATGAGTATTATTACTTTAATTACATTCCTCGCATATAATAATAAAATAAACAGGAAGTGGAACTTAAATTTAAGAGAAAACAAGCAAAAATGTATCAGTCTTTATGTTATTAACAGTTGTCACCTTAACTTAATAATCGCTCTAATTTCCAATATGTATCAGTTCATACAAAAATTCACCATACCTTAAAATACATTACCTTAGTTACAGGCTGCGGAACCAATAAAATCCCTTTTTTCTTTCTTTCAATATTGCGGAGTTGCATTTGAGGAAGAATATTCTTATTAAGGCATAACGTCAACCCCTTTTTAAAAAAATGCTAGAAAAATATATCTAAAGAAAAAATCAAATACAAGGTGGAATAAAGGAAAGTTTGTTTTTAATATAGCAATATAAATTAAAGAGAGATGTCCATCAGGAAAACCCTTTATTAATTATTGAAATACATATTTTAGAAAATTACTTTTTAAAAATCTTGTCCAAATGTAAACTTTCACGCTCAAGGTACTTATCGAAAAGAACAGCAAAATTCTTTAGGACGGCTCGGCATATAATCTCTGGAATGGTTGCCATTTATATTCCTGTCGGATATTTTCGTTTAACTGCACCAAAGAATACTGTTTATTGATGTAAATTTTCGATTTGCGATAGCCCCATAGGAAAACATTTATAGGGCTTAAATCAAGAACTACCTAGAGGTCAGTTTATGTCACCTTTCCTGGAGATCAATTTGTTTGGGAAAATTTCAGAGACGTTGGCAGAGACATGTTGAAAGTATGTGACGTTGCTCCGCCCTGTTAAAATTATGTCCTGTGATTATAATCACCGCAGTTTTGTAGTTCAGCTACCAAAAAATTGTCCAACATTTATTTCTACATAACGCTCTAAATTGACGGTAACTGCGGATCTCGTTCAAAAAAGTACGTACTGATTATTCCTCGCGCGGACATTGTAGCCCATACAGTGACTTTAGGTGAATGTAGGGGTTTTTGATGCTTGTGTTTCGAGTTTGCTGCATTCCAGTAATGACAGTTTTGCTTATTTACGTTACCGTTAATATAAAAATTAGCCTCAAGTCATTGTTTTTGTAAAATTCTTACATACACAACGCACGATCTGCTCCCGAGAAACGCTTCATACCGAGTAACTTCCTACATGCGGGGCTATCGATTGACATGCGCCCCGTGCCTCTCGCAGTTGTTGCGTTTGTGCATTAAGCGAATGAAATAGAAACTTTCTTATGGAACACATTATATTGTAGGTTTAGAAAAATCTCTATTAATCCACGGAATTTTCGATGACATGTATCATGAGCAGATTGAAAATGAAATAACTTCTGTTAAAATTATATAATGTATAAAATGGAAGGTCAGCTTATTAATGAAATGTCAATGTTTACGTTAATTTATTGTATTTACCTAAATTTTATTTAATTTATTATGTTCAAAACGGAGCGGATAGTGGAGTGTCAGATTAGTGAGATAAATTATTTTCATTCGGAAATCTTTTACATTAAACCTTGTGTAATATTTTTTCAATGTCAAAAATCATATTTTTTTAAATAAATCCCGATTGATTATCTTTTAAATAATCAACAGAAATGTTTTAAATTATTTTAATTATATTTACAAGATAAAATATAATTTAGTTAATACTCGATGAGATTTACACCAACTCACTTTTTTAAACTAAACTTATTTTTTCATCAGAAGATGTTTCAATAAATAAAAACAGATTGAATCATCTCCTGATGATATTAACATGGTTAGCGAAACGAGCATCGAGAAGTTTAAAAAAGGTGATTTGGTGCTTAATGGTAAATGTGATCGAGTTTAATATTTTTATTAGTAATTTTTATTCTAACGAGCATGATAAAATTCAATTTTGTTTAATTACTATTAAGCAGGTCTTTTTTGAGGTAACATTGATGAAAGTAGATGTATATGAAGTATTTTTTAGTCCTAATCCGAAAATGATAAACTAATTAGTGTAACACGTACTGTTGAACACTCGAAAAATTATCCATACATCATCAATTTTTATCTATATGAATCAAATAAAAAAATATTAGTCAAATTACTGTTTACTTTCATAATGGACGTGGTTGGAGCCTAGAAAGATGGACATTTATGTTTATTACTTAAATCCACGATACATTCATTTGTATATATTTAAAACATGAAATTATAAAACGTCGTGCTATAAATCGATATTTTAACGTAATATTTCGACTGTATGTTATGAAATTGTAAAGTTTTATGTCATAGATCGATTGAAGAATTTTATAGGTTAAAATTGTAGTTTATAGGTTAAAAAGTAGTCAATGAATTAATTTGTTATTGGTCAAAATCATCATTTTATTTACTCTACAAACATTATTGTCGAGACCAATGTGTATATGATAAAAAATTTTCCAAGGTATGAGAATATACAGGTCCTTAAAGAATTATTGTAAAGTTGTAAAATTGTTGTATCTTGTAAAGAATTGCATTACACATTTATTACAAATATCATTTCAAATATTTCATGTAATTATATAAAGCATACAAACACCTGTTTAAACATGAATACAATTATTGCATAAATAAATACTATAATACATAAACAAAAATAAATTTTCCTATATCTAAATAATTAAGCATATTAATAAGTTCATTAATCAACCACATTAAATACATAGCTATATATCTTCATTAGATTCGGACGAGGAACTTTCATTTGCGTTGATCATTATAGGCTCAACTTTAACATTGATTATGTGTTATTCTCGGATAAACCAGTCTTAAATTAATTTCTCTGTATGTGCTACAAAATTTTCCCACACTTCTTAATTACATTGTTCCAATGCTTCTGTCCATATATTTTGTACTTTTTCATCATTAAATCCATCCCTACCGATATGTTTATTGTAGTATGTTTTCGCATTAGCCCAAATTAATGTTCTTATCTGTTCCTTTTAGCCTCTTGCAGTAATTCTGGTTTTGTGAATTTTTCATCACATTTAATATTTATATTAATCTATTGGCTTTTAAGCAAGCAGTTATTACGGCCTTTGTTGAGGAACTGCAGAGCTATTTTCCTTGTAGTACACTATGGTACAATACATTATTCATTATTATTAAGGATGGCTTTTCTAAATTTGGGATTAGCTGTGTCGTCATCCATTTTTGAAATATGGTGTTGTTCTTTTCACCATGGTAATCGCACGTCAAATATTTTCAGGCGACCACTAAACTTGCACCCTGAACAAATCCTTTCAAAGAGCCGGCATGAATAACTACAAAACGATTCCAATCATATCCTTCTAGCTTACGGAAATGTTTAACGCTACTGTCTTGCCAAGAATTTGTTTTGTTTCCTTTTGAACAAATCCAGGTCTCACCTAGAAATATAATTTGGCGTCTGAATGTGGTGTTACGTTTTTCCATATATTATGTTCTCACAAAATGTTAAATTATATATATACCTTAAATGTTTGCACTTCTATATTTTCGTTATTATTTTGAAACGGTTGTTTATCTTTCAGTATGTTTTTAGAATTAGCTAATAAAAATTATATTTTTATTAAAGATTTGTAATAAATTGTCTTTGATTCGATTAGAATTATTGAAGGAAATAAAACTTTATAAATCTTTACAAATATTTACGGATAACAAAATAATTAATAACAGTAGTAATTATAAGAACTTATTTTACAATAAAATTGTACTTTTCAGCATAAAATTTCATTAAAACACAATAACAAAACAAGTTAAATGACAACGAAAACAGGACCGCTTAACTCAATAGAGGAAGTTTTCACGACCCGTACGAACAAACACCTTTTAATTATTTGTTACTTTCTTTTTCAAGCCCGATGGAACGCTGTCGTAACGTACTGCTCTTACTCGAAGACATACGTATTGATTTTTTATCTCCTTTTCCCTCGTTCGGTAAAGAAAAAGAACATATTGAAATAATATCTATGATATAGAGATAATATCAATGAAATAACGTCATTTTATGACCCACGCGTAATTTCTTGGCGGTTCAATTGGACAGTTTTGTTTATTACAAGGTGGTCGGTGGTGGGGAGTAAAAAGGAGATGACATATTTTTACAGTCTAATATTTATTTAATATAAACATGTAAAACGTGTTAAATTTATGTAAAGACATTACTGAGAATTATGTGAATAAAAAATATATTACATGAGATGTTATACAGCGATAAAAACTTTCACTTTTTCCTTTTGTATTTCGGCAACATCATCACTTTTTAAAAACCAGCAGTAGTCGCTTAACAAGATGGCTTCCAGCGTCGCTGGTATCTTGCCTTCATCGTCGTAATATCCTCGTGAAACCTCTCTCCTTATTCGTCGCTTACTGCACCCAAATTTTCCTAAAAAAATCTAAATAAGAGTGCAAAAAATTGCGACGAAAAAAGGACATGCGAAACCCTAGTAATTTATAGGCATTCAACAGTTCAATCTATGAGGTTTTTATAGTTTTGATTTTTTTCCCCAGAAATCCTTTCAAAACACTTCCAAACTGCCAATTTCTTTTGATTTAATTTTGTGTAAAAAGTGTAAAAAATGCATTTTAAGGGCATGCGGCACCCTAGTAATGTATAGACTTTCAAGAGTTCATCTATAAGATTTTTATAGTTTTCATATTTCTTGTTACCCAGAAACATTTTCAAAACACTTCCAAGCTGCCAATTCCTTTTCATTTAATTTTTCTTGAAAACGGAAATAACCTAGAAGCTTGCTTATTTGAGGTCCAATAAATAAACCTTCTTTAAGTTTGGATCAATTAATTGAGGAAATATTTCTTTAATTATTTGAAACCAATACTTTCTTTGACCATGGCTTTGACATATTTTTTTATTAGTCCAAGCTTAATGCGGAGAAGCGGAAGAAGCACCTTTTTTGCATCAACAAGGGGACATATTTTATATTTGAAGTACCAGATTCAAAACCAGTTCTATGAGGCGATTTCTTACCGTAATATTCTTTTGTTGCCCAACTGTCCTACTGTCGTAGAATATTGTGGATATACCCCGTCTACAGTCTTGTGGTAATTCCTACATTGTCCAGTCAAAAGTCAGGTACAAATAATTTCAATGGGTCCATGATATAAAGGAGAAAAGGTACTTGAAAAGGTACTTGAAAAGGTACTTGAAAATGGAACGGACTAGGCCATTTCTGTGTAAAGGTGATAACTACCTAAATAAAACGCAAAAAGAGCATTATCATCAATGTTATAAAAATCATGCCGGCCTGGGTTATTATGTAACAACATATACCTCTAGACTGATACTGATATAATTTTCAAGTTTTATATGCACTAATGCGTATTGACAATATTCACATTAAATATTCACCATATTCATTGTTTCACCTATTTCACTATACCCGCAGATAATAGTCGCATCTGCTGGTAATGCCAGTGTTCTGTATTACACATAAACTAATAGTATAAATATAAAATGAGTTTTGGATCACAGAGGTCATGCAATACCATTAATTCACCTCTTTTATTTCGATACCAATAAAAACTAATCCTTCGAAAAATGCATTACCTTTGGAAAGAGTTTTTTATAATAATTGGTGGTTTATATTGACCGATCTGCTTTATAGTAGGATTGTTGATAAATGGCTTACAATCTCTTAATGTTAAAAATTGTATATAACACTTTATATATAGCACCGGTCAATTTGCATTACAATAGTTCTTTGAAGGATTTGATTTAGATAGATTAATTTGGTATAGAAAAATAAAAAATGCATATTTCATTACAACAAATTACCACTAAATTAAATTACTAAATTAGCAAATGAAGATCAATTTTATGTTAACGCCAACAATCTAGTTTATATCCACGAGAATGTACCTGGCGTCTTTATTAGGTTTTTGTTTATGAAACACTATGGAGTAGTAGTGCATAGAGTTCGTTTGCATATAGAGATGCACACGTTTAGGTGCATCTCTACAAATTTTGATCTGCTACCACAAGAAACATCGAGAATGTAAGTCAATATGAAATTTGAAATGAAATAAATATGCTGGAAAATAAAACAATTGTAATACCCGGTACACATCCTTAAATCAAACTGAAATTATGCTCACTACATAGCAAATCTTAAATAAAAAGTTCGTGCCGTTTTTGAAGCTAGATGGTATTGCATCGCAAAACCGATCTACTTCACACGTGTAAAGTTCAGATATTGTTTGCCAAAAGGAATTTCAGTGAGTATTAGTGTTATTTGGTTAATTTTTTTTGTTAAGCTTTAAATATTTTAAAAAATAAGGGACATTTTCTACCTTTTCTACATTTTATGCTGTTCTATTTCCGAAAAGGTGTTTTTCGAAAAGAATGCTTTGCAGACGCAAAAGAAGATATGGGGTAGGTACTGGGCTAGGTAAGTGGTTCAGAAAGTTTCTTGAAAACAATTTTAATCTTAACGATGCTTCACTATATTCCACGCTACAGGTCTAGTCCAATGACAAATAAAAGTTGGCACTAATTGAAACTAATCGTCATAAAGCAATTGAAACCCAGACCATTAATTCGGAGAAATGCTGTTTACATCTAAGTGAATTAAAGCGAGCAATTGACCAGAGGTAACCTGAATTAACCAATAGAAAGGGTATTCTGACAATACTAGACCACGATTTTTTACAACTTTAATGGAATGTTTTCATCTCTGTGCTACCTTACGCTCCTGATCTTGCCCTCCGATTACCTTTTATTTAGGTCGCTTCCTAATTGCTTGCTATTCCTAGTCGCTTCCTATATTGTTGCTACACAGTGAAAGCTTCACTTCTTTAAAAGACTTAGAAAGAAGAAGAAAGAAGAAAAATAGCCTGGATCCGGAGAAGAAAGGACAACGAACAGAACTGCACATGCTATATTGATTACATACTATATTGATATATAATATTTTTTGCAGATAATACGTTTCTCCCATTTTTCTCAAAAAAAATATCTTCTTTCATAAACATTTATATCACCACTAGTGATCTAGATTAATAAACCTTGAACGAAACTGTAGAGACAGCCTTGAAATGTAAAGTGTGTGACAACGTATCTTAAACAGATAATTAAGACATTGTTTGTAGTAAAGTAAATAAATGAAAATTTAACAGAAATTGTTTTTGATTTGCTGATCAAAGCCTATTATCTGAAATATAGTAATTCGTCATTTACAGTAAATGGTTGTAGCAATCAGGAGTGCCCGTAACATTCTGCCTGAAACTCGGGTATAGTATCAGTATCAGAGAGATATGTGATGATGCATGGTGGCAGTTGGGCAGAGACGAACGGTGGTACCACGCGGAGAATTGGTGAAAGATTTCTCTAATCTCAAGTTAAATACTAGTCAGTAACTTTTAATGTCTCATTGTATCAAAAGTAAAAATTGTTCGCTTTACGCATAGTTTACTGATTATTTTAAGTGGTGAACAAACCGATTAAAATTTTCAATATATTTGTAGCCAAATATAGTTCTTCAAGAAAGTTTATCGAAATGTTTTGCTGTTACCGTTAAGTAACAGGATAAATTCCACCGTGACCACCATTATTAACATGTTACCAAATTGAGTCAAACAATAGCCATAGAAGTTGAGAATTGCCAAATCGAAAGGAACTCATGTTTCTTTACGACAATGCCAGATCCTGTAAGTCATTAAATTATAAAATCTTGGCTGGAATTCCCTATTTGATCCTCCACTCTCATCGGATGTGACATCCTCCTATTATAACTTATCCCGGTCGTTGCAGCATTCTGTGAGGGGGAAAAACTTTGCTGATAGGTAGAGTGTTAAGGGACAACTGGATTTGTTTTTAGCTGATAAGCCTGAAAAGTTTTTCTACATTAGTATATGGAAATTGAAAAAAATGATGGTTACAAATTGTAGGCATTAAACGTCAATATCTAATAGATTAGAGTATATTCTTAATACCAAATAAATTTTATTTATAACAGATAAATAACGCTATCAAAAACATAATAGAAAAGAAAACCTCCATTACAACCACTCTTTAAGCGAAGTAAAACTTAAAACTGCGTTTCAATATATTTTACATTCCGCTTTATACAAATTTTATTTTATAATTTTAAAATATTCAGAAAGAGGTAATTCCTTAAATCAGGAATTATCCCGGGATTGTTCTGTAGCCATAATAAGCGATAATTACCAATTAGCTTTGGTTGTATTTGAAGTAAGGCATTTTATACACTTTGGATTTGCATATAGTTAATTACAGCCGTAATTGTTTAATCCTTGATTTCATGAATAATATTGACTATAATCCACCTTAAGGTAATTATGAATTAAAAAAACTGTAGTACAACTTTAAAGAATGTTTAATAGACTATCAGTTATTTTCGATTGTAGAGTATTGAGGATATAATAACTTCCATAATTATCCATCGTCATAACTAATATGTTTAATTTAAATTCGTTAAACCAGATCTACACAATTGTTAGTTTTAGCATATCCACGCCAAATGCAAGAAAAATATTAGATCACAGTCTGCAGGACTTTAATAGAAGAAGTATTAAGCAAATATACAGCCTCATTGCTGCAGTTGACGGAAATATAAATATAAATTTTAAATATATTTTTAATTAGATTATAAGAAGAAAATTTCAATGGCGATAAAAATCTTTCTTTCGAGGATTGTTTTGAAAAATGGTAAGATTTTCTCCTTTAGTTTTAAAATTAATAAAATCTTCAATATATTTTTAAAATATAGATTCAAGATATCTGTGACTTACTAATGAACAACTTTTACATAGTTTACCAAATCAATGCTTCTCTGAAACCTTAGGTGTGAAACACTAAGCAAAAAAAAACACTAAATACTAAATCATTTATTTAAACTAGTTGATGCTCCGTTCGTTAACAATGTTAAAATTAAATTATATTCTATTTATATGACAACCGTACCTAATGAAGCGCGTAAAAATCATGAGAGTGAAGTTAACTAAGTGTTATATTAATAAATGAAAAGCTGATTAAATCGAATAGGTTCTTTATCCCAATACATGGTTTTCCTACACTATTCTATTTGAATGTTGTTACACACACACACACACACACACACACACACACACACACACACCCACACACCCACATACACACGCATACACACGCACACGCACACGCACACGCACACGCACACGCACACGCACACGCACACGCACACGCACACGCACACGCACACGCACACGCACACGCACACGCCCACGCCCACGCCCACGCCCACGCCCACGCCCACGCCCACGCACACGCACACGCACACGCACACGCACACGCACACGCACACGCACACGCACACGCACACGCACACGCACACGCACGCGCACACGCACACGCACACGCACACGCACACGCACACGCACACGCACACGCACACGCACACGCACACGCACACGCACACGCACACGCACACGCACACGCACACGCACACGCACACGCACACGCACACGCACACGCACACGCACACGCACACGCATACGCACACGCACACCCACACACACACACTTACACACACACACGCACGCACGCACGCACGCATGCACACTTCTGGGCCTTGTGAAAGGAGAACGATATCATCTGAAAATCTAAGATGGTTTAAGTTTGCACCATTGACTTTTACACCATCCTGTTCCATCCTTGTTCTGTATTAATTCCAACTTCAAGATCATCAAGGTGAATTGTTGCTGTAGCTCCATCATATATTGATCCTAATAGGTTTACATATGCTTTATATACCCCTTGGCTTAGCAGTGCATCTATTATTGCATACTTTGAGATAGAGTCAAATGCTTTTTTGTAGTCGATAAAAGCCAAGCACAGTGGCATGGTGTATTCGTTATGCCTTTCTATGGCCTGCTGTACAACCTGGATGTGATGCACTGTACTGAATCCACTTCTGAATCCTGCTTGTCCTTTTGGTTGTGCGTCATTCGGTGTTTTTAATATACTTTTAGAAATTATCACAGTGAAAACTTTTTACATTACTGATAGGAGGCTTATTGGACGGTACTTCTTTAAATCTTCCTGTGCTCCTTTTTTATGTAAAAAGTTCATCTCTGCATTTTTCCATAAGCCAGGTACTTTTTGTTCTTTGAGGCATTTTGAGTATAATTTTGCCAATGTTTTATGTAACATCCGACCACCAGCTTTTAGCATTTCGACAGTTGCACTGTCCATTCTTGGACTTTTGCCGTTTTTCATAGATTCTATAGCATTTGTTACTTCATCCACTAGGATATCTGGCATTTGTTCTTCCGTGGGTATTGTTATCTTTGACTGGTTCTGATCTTCATATAACTGGGAATAAAATTTTCTGTCAACCACTAACATTTGCATACGTGCCCTGCATACTGTACCATCATTACGCCTTAAGGCATATATTTGCGTTCTTTTGTTTCTCAGCTTCTTTTTAGCTTTGCTAATTCCTTTGTTTTCTTCCAGGGTTTTTTTGCACTAGCTGCATGTTGATTCGGCGCGTGTCCTCTCTGATACGTTTTCTTATAATTTTGCAGAGCTCAGTGTACTCGACCCTGTTAAAAGCACTACCTGTATTTCTCATTGCCCGCCGTTTTCTCATTAAATCAATGGCCTCACTGGAGATTTTTGTCTACTTGAGACATTTTTCTTCTGGTGCTATGGAAGCAGCCGTTTGAAGCACGCTGTTGGCGATTTCTTCATATTGAACTGATAGTTCCACTTCCTCCGGATCTTGTAACAAAGCAAACCGGTTTGACAAAGCAATCTCAGAATCGCTTCCTCTCCAGCAGTTTCCCAGAATCCACTTTGCCCTTCTTTAATCTCACCATTCTTTCCCGTTCTCTTCGACAGTTAATCCTAACTTTTGTTTGTACCATTCGGTGGTCACTTCCAACATTAAAGTTGTTATGGACAGTAAAATTGGTAAATATTGTTTTATTTTTGGTAAATATGTTATATATATTTTTGGTCACAATGTAGTCAATTTCACTTGTGAACCCAGATGGACTTTTCCATGTCCATTTTCTGGTGATATTTTTCTTATAGAACGAATTCATAATATATAGTTCTTGTCCTTCAGCAAAATCAACCAATCAGTCACCTCTATTGTCTCGTTCACCAGTTCCATATAGGCCAATTACATTTTCTGCTGGGCTTTTTTTTTAATGTATTTAAAGCTGGGCCAAATCATCATAAAATTTATCAATTTCCTCATCCCTATGGCTTATAGTTGGTGCGTAAGCTTGGACTATTTGAAGCCTAAACTTTTTATTCGGCTGAATGATGCATTGGGCTAGTTGGTCAGATGTATTTTCAAATTTTACTACAGTGTCCTTCAGCTTTCGATTGATGAGAAATCCAGTGCCTCTACATCGGCCATTTTCCGTACCTTGAGTGTAGAGTAGGTGTCCAGTTGGTTCCAGTTTGATTAACTCTTGTCGCCCTTTCTTCGTGTTTCATAAAGCCCAATAATATTCCAATGTATGTTGTCAAGTTTGATTAACAGTTCTTGCAGTCGGGGCTCCGTTTTCATAATCCGTATATTTAGCGTTGTAATGTCAAAAGTCCAATGGCAGCCTGATCTAACCCGGTGATTATTAGCACCCTCTGCCTTGGCGCAGGTCTTCCCCCTGCCGTAGGTAGTTGCCCCTTGGCCTCCGGAAAATGAGGGCCGAGTTTGAGGTTGTACTGTCATATTGAAGCATATTGAAATCTGCCGTAATCTGGCACGCGGGTTCAATGCCGGTTGGCAGATTTTGGATCATGTTAGCCTTGACCTGACCGCCCGATCACACTTATGTAAGATTTTGATATTTAAAAAAAACACCTTCCCTTCGAGATACATTCTAAACGATTGGAATTACAGTTTCCATAATAAGATGGCTAGTTTAGATTTTGTGGTAGATAAACTTATTAATTTCTCTTTAAACAAAGATAATTATAATAAAGAATTTAAACTAATTAGGAAGGTGTCCGAAGTGAATGGTTATAATAAAAATATTCTAGGTAGACTAATTAGAAAACATTAACTAACTAACAATTCGAATTGTTGTCTAAACAATTATTAAAATAATCTTTTACTTTTCAAAATGAAAAGAACAAATATAAATTTATGGTTTTGGTATACCGTTTGATGCTCAATTAACACAAGAGTTAGACAAGATTTTGAAAAGAACTGGACATTAAGGTAGTCTAAAAACCATATAGTAAATTAAGAAAAATCCTGGGTAATCCAAAGCATAAAGTAGATCAACATGAAAAATCGAGATTTTTGAAATTATTTGTCTAGATTGTGATCGAAAGTACATTGGGCAAATTAAAAGATCCATGTTGACTAGGTATAAAAAATACATTGCCGACATTATATATGGGAGAAATAAAAAAAACTATGTTGCTCAACATGCACTCGAAAATGAAAGTAATATAGATATTAGTAATTTAAGACTTGTTAAAAGAGTAAATATTAATATGGCTTTTGACGTCTATGAAAGGTTCAAATAGAAAAATGTATGAAAACCATGAATCGCTATAAAGGACCTTTTCCATTCGGTCAACTTTTCAATTATTAACGTAACGCTTAGTTATCTTTACAGTTCATTATTTGCACGTTTCATTAGGTACGTATCCTATATAAATCGAATATAGTTTCAATCTTCTCCTGATGTTGCTAACACAGTTAGCGAAACGCGCGTCCGCAAATATAAAAATAGTGTTTAATGGTAAATCTCTTCGAGATCAGTGTCTCAATGTTCGAATGTTTATATACAAGATAATATATTTTATTAGCTATTTAACTATATATGTTTATTTAACTATTTACTATATCAAATATATAATATTTCTAAAGGAAAAACTTGGCAGATGTAAAAAGATAAAAAATAATTACTTATTTATAATTTTTATTACTCGAATTAATATTCTTAAAAGTTAGTCCAATTCGTAAGCGGTAACTGGTGACGAAATGTTCTCCCTTCGTCGCCAGTTTTCTTTTTAATATACAATTTATATCTTTGACCACAAAATGTAGACAATGTCGAATACACCTCGATGATCCTGGCAGGCATCTTACTTTTTGGGTGTTTTGTTCAATTTAAACTGTTTTGGATGGAACTTATGTCATAAAAAGGTACAAAAGGTTTATATCTTAGTTACCATCAACAGCTTGAATTATTTCAGTTAATTTTTGTGACACTCTAATCGTACTTAAAACTAAATTTATACTTGTTTTTCGACAGGCGCTCAAAAGGGATTGTACAATATTATGTTATTACTAGAGAATGGATTTGTTATATAAGATAAGAGTTTTACATCGTTTTACATCAAGACATCACTTCAATTTATAAAAATATCTATATCGCCTAAAAGTTTATAAATTCTTTTCAATATGTTTTTATTACATTTATACATTCGATACTTGTGTAATTAGAAAATTATTGAACGGAAAGCTATTTATTTTAATATATCAAGTGTACTACAATACCACATTGAATATTCAATAATCCATGAAATGATCAAAGAAACCAAACTACAGGGATATTCATTTCTTGGTTCGGAAAATGCTGCCCTGTATTTTGACAATTGTTAAAATTAACTTAAATGGCATCCAAAGTGTGATTTGTTTAAAGTTGTTTAAAGTTGTTTAAAGTTTAAATTTGTTTAAAGTTTAATTTGTTATAGTTTGAAGTTTTTCATTTTGCAATACGAATCGCTTAACCACCAAATAACGCGGTAGAATTGTTAAAAGTTTTTAGAAAAATGGTAATTCTGCTATAGCCACGTAAACAAAACAAAGAATATGTTTTGATCTGTTCTAACATTAATATATTCTTGTATACCTGCGTTATTATTGAAAAAATTACAGTTATTCATTTTATGTTTTAGTGGTTTACATTATCTAATAATTTAAAATTATTCAGCTAATAAAATTTTCACCGATGGTAAAAGCAATTTTTCTTTTTGAAAGCAGCCTGGGCTAATTTGTATTATAAACAAATATATTGAACCTACACAGTTCTCAGTCAACTATTGCAAAAGAGCAGCAGTTAAACTAAGTAAAATCAATCTGTTTCAACCGTTATATGTCGAATTTTTTTCTTTTTGCCACATTTTCTATTATTTTCGAGTGATAGATTTCCATACCAATACGTAATATTACCCCTTTCACTAATTTTATTTGATTATATTTTTCCAATGATTTTTTTTTTAGTTTCAATAGTATTTAGTTGAAATGTATGTTCTGTACCTGTTTCAAGTCTTTGTCGTGTAGTATTATCATTTGCGGATGATACATTATTCATTCATAATTAAAGCTACAACATAGTATAGGTAACAAAGCCAGTTACAATTTATCGTATTCAAGCAATAAAGCAATAAACAATTTTTTGTTTAATAGGCGGTTTTGCCTTCGAATTGTTTTAAATGAAAACAATAAAAAAACCAGTACCGCCTTCCGTACTAGTTGTGCTAACGGAACATCTTCATAACATTAATTTAGATATTCTTTCGAAATGAAAACATAGAAAACCCTCGGATATGCTTTCCTGCAGAACTAACAACCAAATTAACCATTCACTTGTTTCATTGTCTAGTTCGTCACAGTTTTATTTGGTTTTTGTGTAAGAGCAAGTTCAATGCTGACTTGTAACTGAATCCCAAATTAATATAATTTTTATTTAAGAAAAAACATACTGTAATAAAAACATTTTTTTTTTATTTAAAAGTTACTAAAGTTACAGCGACGGCAGCCGTTCACCGGAGGTATTTAAATCGTAGGTCACGGATTAGGATCGCAATCACAATCAGGATTGATTGCAGAGGCACGTCAATAGGGCGCCACCCAGTTTTCCGGAATCATAAGAGATAAAAAATAAACCTTGAAACTGGGAAAAGATTTATTTTCACTAAAAGCTTTAGTAATGGTAATAACTATTTAGTATACACTAACACAAATTCAAAAACCAACATTTTAAAACAAAAATTTAAACAAATAAACAATGGTAATATAAAAGAAAATAATCTAACGGTGGTGTATACAATTACCATACTTAACTAGCCATATAAAGTGAAAGGTTCAGTCTTAAACAAACATTCTCATATTACTAGGGCTCTTGTCTAGTGTACAAAGAAAATTGAAAGAAATTATCTTAGATCAACCTAAATTAAATCAAATGAAATCACACTATATAGCGTTATTAAACGATAATAGAAAAAATTGTGTGATGATTAATATTCATCACTGATTTGAGTAATCAGTGATGAATATTAATGAAAATAATAATAAAGTAATATCTGGCCTTGTCCTATTGTGGCACTGTTCGGCTATCTAGCCTCTGGATTGACCAATTACTAAGATAGTTGATTACTGAACAGCTTAGTATTTAAAACGCTTCGATCCCAAGAAGTCTGGAGCATACAATGACCGGGGTCCAAAAAGTCCGTAGTCCGGAATGCCTTTGGACTAAGATTACTATAGTCCAAGATGATAATGATTAAAACGTTTAGTCCAAGTTAAACAACTATAGTCCAAGACGACAGGGTCTCAAAATAGCAGTGTCCCAAGATGACCGAGCTCTAAAACGAAAGGCCTAAAAAGACTGGGGTCTAAAATGATCGGCCCAAAAATAACTGGGTTCTAAAACTACCTGGCTCTAAAACACCCTACAAAAATACAAGAAGTATAAGCCTGTGAAGGGCTTGGACAGCTATTCAACATACTTCAAATGGAGGAATTACTCAAGCAGGATTATCAGCGGCATCAACTTCTAGATCGCTGTCACTCATGTCGACGTGGAGACATGTGTTCAGCACAAGGCGGGATGTTCGACAGCCTCTACATTTGTCCCGGAGTAAACAGGTAAGTATTTGAATTAAGACCCATGCAAAACAATACTACCTGTAGCAGCCGATATATGTGAACACTACAATACGATTAACATTCTTCCCCGACTTGTACTTTTTAATGAAGTTATAACATTTGCCATGTCAAACATATAATTTGCTGCTGCTCTAAAACTTGATTTATTTTTGACATTTACCTCATTTTTGAAAGACCTCAGATATATTCCATCGCTCTGTTTTTCTAGTCCACAAACTTATTGGTCGAAAGACAAAATAAATTATGCATAGGGTGACGGACATTGAGAGAGCAGTAAACACATTCCTAACTAAAGTAAAAAGGCTTTACAAATGTTGCTCTTATTCCTATTGTTATAATTTCTAATAAACAACAAAAATTGAGTTATGTTGTGACTAAATCTTTATAGAATAATTAAGCAAGTAACCATATTGATTTAAACTTTATAACTAGTTCGAAAGACAAAGCAAAAACGAAACAAAAACATTCTTTTGTTATGTGAAGTATCCCAAAAAGTCTCCCTGCATATTCTAGTAATGCTGCTGGCACACGGCAACTGTTTGCGACAGAGGAGAGTATGTTTATGACTGCGCAAACTTTTTTAAATTTGATTTGCCTAAATAGGTTCCTATAGACTGTTTGTTGCTTTCATAAAATTTTGAGCGTGGCAAAATAATTGAAAGCCGTTTCTGTTTGACTCTAAATGAGCTATTAATTAGATTGTATTGACTGTGTTTGATGATAGCAAAACTATTCAAGGAACTAATGCACTTAGCATTATATATCTATTTATTTAAAACATTTAGTGGGCTCAAAACTAGAAGCTCTACTAACAATTTCATTTTGTTACCTGTTCTATTTTCGATTGGTTCAGACATTTCACCTCAAATCATATTTTATTAAGGATTTGTATAATAATATCGTTTAAATTATAAACGTTAAATAAAAATTATACATATAAATCAAAAATTATTAAAAATAAAAGAATTACTCTTTACTATGGTAGAGTAATAGCATACATGAGCTTGGCTTTCATTCAATTTATAAAAACTTTATAATTCGGAAATCGGTAATTCCTAAAATATATGTATAATTTATTTTAGCAATAATTTATTATAGGTATATATATATATATATATATATATATATATATATATATATATATATATATATATATATATATATATATATATAGGTTAGGTCTATATATATATATATATATATATATATATATATATATATATATATATATATATATATATATATATATATATATATATATATATAGGTTTGCGTGTGTGTGTGTGTGTGTGTGTGTATTGTAGCGGTTTTTCCTACAAACCGCCACCAAGGTGCAAATAAAAAAATATCTTTATTAAAAAAAATTTAACTATTTATTTACAGTTCACTGGTTCACTATCACAGTTCAAGAAATAAAAAACCTGAGTACATTGTCGGTCTGCCTCTTTACATTCCCTTCTTTCTGTTCCAGAAAATTACTCCCTTCTCTTGACATTGATACCGGTCTGTATACTGACACCCCCATTGTTTATCCGTTATACCGGGTTGCTTCACTGCCCCCTCCTTAAGAAGATTTCGTCCTGAAATCTATCCTGGTCCTCTTCTCCATGTCGATTTCGGCAACCTTCGCCTTTCCTGCAGTCCCACGTCCCATAGAAGAAACAGTCCACTGTCTTCTCTCTTCTGGCCATTCGCCTTTGATGGAAACAGCATACCAAAATGGTGATCCCGGTGAATTTGAATATCTCCTCCAACATATTCCGCACCAGCCTCCAATCCGGACGGTCCAACCCGCAAGCCCATTTCGGTATTGCTAACTTGCTGATGTTCTGGTCCAGAAGGTTTTCTCTCAGGTCCCATAATGTATCCCAGATGGATCGATATGACGGTTTCTCATGACTGACTCTCTTGTTCAACAGATAAAAGATTTTTCTGTTGATGCCTTCCTGGTTGGTTGTTATCTGCAAAGCATCACCAACATGCGGATTCTGCCTCCTAAGGTTGGATACCTGTCCGAACTTCTTCCTAAATATGACTGCGATTCCCCGGGACATCTGCAGATCTTCGGCTATACAGTGGGCCAATGCGTATTCCTCTGGGACAGTAAAGAGGTCCTGTTGTACTTCTATAGTGACGCCATGACGACTCTTCCGACCAGTTGAATATCTGTCCATAAATTCTTTAAATGTGAGCTCGGCTGGATGGTCCGTCAGACGTACCCTGCCTTCTCCATTACCATCGTCCCGATCACTGGCAAAAGGCATCTTTCGGTTGAAATGGATGATTCTTGGTTTTACTCGTGATAATCTTCATATGCGATACACCACGTCTTTGATCCTATGAAGAACTACATAGGGTCCCTCCCAGGATGTCTGGAGTTTTCGAGATATTCCACGACGACGCCGAGGATTGTAGAGCCCCGCCAAGTCGCCAACCTGATATCCCCCTTTCTCAGCTCGACCACCGTAGGCGTTCTTCGTTCGATCATAGGCAGCCTGGATACTTTGGGGAACCCTGTGATGGATGTCATCCATTCTCCTTCGGAGGTTACAGACATAATCTTTACCGACTGTGTCTTCTCCAGGTGGATAACCAAACTTCAGGTCGCAGGGCAGTCGAAGTTCATTGCCCATAATGACGCTCGCTGGGATCTGTCCTGTACTCTCGTGTACCGATGAAGGGTAGGTCAACAGGAACAAATGGAGGAACTGGTCCCAGTCTCGTTGATGGTCGGACACTACTTTCGACAGGTATCTATTTATGGTCCGATTCGGCGTTCGACCACTCCATCTGACTGCGGATGTAATGCGGTTGTTCGGGTCTTATGAATACCTAGTAGTTGACATACTTTCAGAAAAAGGGCAGACTCAAAATTTCTCCCCTGATCGGAATGCAACTCCAGGGGTACCCCAAAGCGACAAATCCATTCCTTCACAACGGAGTCTGCAACAGTAGCAGCTGCCTGATTCGGTAAAGCGCAGATCTCCACCCAGTCCATCACGACCATTGCGTACTTATTCCCCACTTCAATCTCTGGAAATGGACCGGCTATGTCCACCACCACACGTTCAAATGGGCTGCCAACGTTATACTGCCGCATGGGAGCTCTCGGACGTTTCTTAGACCAGACATTTTCTATACCATTTCTTGACATCTATCTTGCAGTTCACCCAGTAGAAACGCTCCCTCAAACTGGCGAGTGTCCTCATCAATCCAAAGTGAGCCCCGCTTGTCCCGTTGTGGATCTCTGTCAGTACTTCCTGAACTCGATTCTCAAGAACCACAATCTGCTTCTTTGGGTCTCGGCCATCAGGATTCTCCACGAGCCGCGTCAGAACAACGCCTTGAATTTCCAAGAATTCCACTGGGCCCAGTAGGATTTCACAGCTGGGGCATACCAGGCAACTTCCTCTACCACGTTGGCCTACAATTCTCTCGTTTCCAACCATTAACCAGCTTCAAGGCGGGATCTTCCTCCTAGTCTTTCTGCACTTCAGCTGGCGTCCAAAAATCGCTCACCACCGTTATTCTATTTACTGGAACTTCTTCTTGGTCAACCCGATAGCAGTGTTGGTAATCTTCTGGGCAGGGTCTTCTGGACATGGCATCAGCATTCCTATGGATCGTTCCGGCACGATGTTCTGTGTCGAAGTCAAACTCCTGCAGACGCTCGATCTATCGTGCTACCTGGCGTTCCGGGTTCTTAAACTGGAGCAGCCATTTCAAGGCGGCATGGTCGGTTCTCAAAAAGAACTTTCTACCGTAGAGGTATTTGTTGAAATGCTCCATAGATTTGACTACAGCCAGTAGCTCACGTCGAGTGACACAAATATCCGATGACATTTTCCTGACCGTCTTGTATCTGCGACAGCACAGAACCTATCCCAATGTTGCTTGCGTCTGTGTCCAGAATAAATTTCCCTTCATGTAGTGGATAACCCAGGATAGGGGTGTTGGTAAGGGCCTTTTTTAAACGCTGGAAGGTTCGCTGGTATTCTTCAGTCCATTCAAACCGTATTTCGCCTTCAGTGAGTTTTGTTAACGGCTTGGCGATGTTAGCAAACCCTGACACAAATCGTCGGTAGTAAGTACATAACCCCAAAAAGCTTCTAAGTTCATGTCTGTAATATGGTACTTGGCAACTTTCGACAGTTTCAATCTTAGCAGCGTCGACTTCCACTCGTTTTTCCGAGACAATATGGCCTAAGTAATGTACTTCCTTCTGAACGAGATGACATTTCTTCGGACTCAGCTTCAGGGCAGATTCCCTTAACCTCTGGAATACTTCTTCCAGGTTCTTCATGTGGTCTTTGAAGGACTTTCCAACCACAATTATGTCATCCACGTAGACCAGACATGTCTTCCACGATAGCCCTTTCAAGAGCAGTTCTATCAACCTCTCAAAGGTGGTGGGGGCATTACACAACTCAAATGGCATGACAGTAAGCTGCCATAATCCCGTGCCCACGGTAAAAGCTGTCTTTTCTCGGTCACTCCGGCCCAGTTCCACTTGCCAGTAACCGCTCTTCAAATCCAGTGTGGAGAAAATCTTTGATCCAGCCAAGGTGTAAAGAGTATCGCCCATCCTTGGCAATGGATAACTGTCCTTCTTCGTCACGTTGTTAAGTTGCCGATAATCCACACAAAATCTTGTCGATCCATCTTTCTTCTTGACGAGAACTACTGGGGAAGCCCATGGACTGCTGGACGGCTCAATCACACCTTTTTTTTCCATATCGTGGACGATCTTGGTGGTTTCTTCATACTTGGCCAATGGTAGTCTTCTAGCATCCTGACGAATTGGTCTAGCATCGCCAGTGTTGATTTTATGCCGAACGATGTTAGTTCTACCATTGCCCGTCGAACCGATGGCGAAGACATCTCGATACTTGCTGACAAGATTCTTCAGGACAGCTCTCTCCTGGTTGGTAAATCCATTTGGACAGGCGAATACCAGGTCTTCCAATTCTTTCGTTAACTTACCATTGCCAGATTCGATGACGTTAAACTTCCTGACAACTGAAGACACAGAAGAACAATACCCCAATACAGTCCCTTTCTTAATGGGCACCGAGTAATAATTGGTGTTCATTACTCGGATGGGCATTCCTTTGACGACACAGCAGAACTTTTCCTACCGCTACTCCCCGTCCGATCTCCCTGTCATGGATTCTAGGCTCAAACAGCATCATGCCTCCTATGTCAGACTTCTTCTCCGGGCAAGCGTTCACAATGACCTCACTACGTTCTGGTATTACGCAGTTCTCGCTCAGAATCACACGAACGCCATCTTCCTCGGACCTACGGTGGAGCATGACTTCTTCTCTATCAATCTTCACTGTTCCCCGCTTGAAGTTTAATTTGAAACCTTTGGCATTTATGATGTCCATACCCAATGTGACTTTATCTTCTATGTCTTTCACGGTGCACGGTAGCTGGAGACTCAGTTGCAGTGCGCAGCTTCCATGTAGTGGCATTGATTTTTTTTGAAGGCAGAACGATGTTGGTTCGGACGATGGTCTTTGTAGCACCTGTATCCAGCAGCATTGGATGTAGCTTATCATCGATATGGCCATCTATAAACGCGCTTTCCGCAGTTCCGGCACCTGACTGTTCTTTTCTGGCTTCCAGATATTTTTCTTCTAAGAGCAGCCATACGACCCTTTCTATGACGTTCTCGGAGTGTTCATCACTTAATCCTCGGACACAAGCCTGGCTGCGGGAGCTCTGCTTCGCCGCTTCGAATTCCAAGGCTTGGGCAAGCGCGTCTACAAGTTTCCTCGGGCGAGCCAACAATAAGGATTGTCTGACTTCAGGGTCTCGCAGTCCATCCATAAACGCCTGCACAGCCAAGCATTTCATCACATTCTCTGGAGTAGCAGGATAAGCTAAGCGAACCAATCGAGCAACGTCAGCTTCAAATTCCTGCAGGGTCTCGCTGGACTTCTGGATGCGATTCTTCAACTGGGAATGGTAGCCCCAGGCCTTTTACTAACTGCTGATAGCTCCTCTGCTCTTCCACTGGAATGGTCTCAACCTCAACGCATCAGTAGCTTCCCCTCGCAATGCCAAAGTCAAAGCCGTAGCCCTCTCCCTATCAGTCCACTCATTCGCTTCTGCTGCTGCCTCAAATTGAATTAGGTAATTGGACCAGGAAGTCTTGCCATCAAACTTCAGGAGGTTTCATCCGCACGCTTGTCATATGTGGTTCGTGCTGGACTCATCGGACGGGTAACGTGCTCTTCGCCAATTTTTGGTTGACTTCCTTATTCAAACAATGCATTGCCTCCTGAATTTCCGTTCCAAATCCTTTTCTCAGCTTATCCTCCAGGTCTTCTATATTTTTGTGGACTTTACTTTCAAGGTTTTCTAGGTTTTTATTCAGCATCTCAGAATTTGTATGTAACTCATCTCGCAAAATGTCCACATCTCTTCGCAAACTTTGGATGTTCTCCTGCAATTTAGTTTCTATCTTGCTTTCTAGGCTTTTAATCACAGAATTCGTGTGGCACGGAACTTCGAACAGGTATTCCTCAGAATCCAAATTGTTGTTCATCAAAGTCTTCCTCAATCTCGCTTGCAGCACACTTTTCACACCGGAGATCTCCAAATCACGTTCTTCCAACTCTCTTTTGAAGTCCACCACTCTCAAGTCTTTCAAAGGCACTCTTTGTGAGGCCATATTGTCTTTTAAATGTATTTATTATTTTTCTATCAAAATTTATTAGCACCTTCTAGGAGAATAACCCCACACCTGATACCAATGTAGCGATTTTCGTACAAATCGCCACCAAGGTGCAAATAAAAAAATCTGTTTGTTAAAAAGATGTCACTATTTATTTACAGTTCACTGGTTCACTATCACAGTTCAAGAAATAAAAAAACCTGAGTACACCGCCGGTCTGCCTCTTTACATTCCCTTCTTTCTGTTCCAGAAAATTACTCCCTTCTCTTGACATTGACACCGGTCTTGATACTGACACCCCCCATTGTTTATCCATTATACAGGGTTCTATATATATATATATATATATATATATATATATATATATATATATATATATATATATATATATATATATATATATATATATATATATATATATATATATATATATATATATATATATATATATATATATATATACCCCACCTATATATAAATCTTTCGATATACAGAATTGATCCTGGAAATATCGAGATACTAAAACATTCATATTTCCATGGCATGTGAACACTATTCAGTTTTCCAAAATGTTGCAATAAATAACACTCAGCCCCTCTATATGAGACCTGGAATTAACAGTATTTCTATCTTTGTTGATATAAATCATCTCTAGAAACAAACGTCTGTTGAGATTACTTTCGGTCGCTAGAATTTTGATTGACTTGTAATTAAAATTACCTTAAGTCTGGTAGCAATGATTGGCACGAGCACAAGATGTTTTACCATTCGTCGGACCTATACAGCAATACTCACATTCGCAACAAGAAATCCTATACACAACATTATATTTATTTAGAAGGGGAATTTTGTCCTGCGTGTAAACAAACTTGTGGTTTTTTTTTAAGTTGTATATTCGTTATTCCGATGTTGTTGTGTTGAAAATTATTTTTTTTATAATAACTCAAAGGGGTACTCCCATTGTTGTGAAATATTCCAATCAACTTGTTTAAATTGCCCTTTAGCAATGCAATGTCTTTTGCCTATGTTGGCAATGAAGATTTGAATTTTTCATATCTCTGATGAACAATTTTTATTAACAGTATATATTACAGCATATAAGAATCATTCAACATATAAAAATTTTTTAAAATGTATTGTACTATTTTGTTTCGTGATCGTTCATGATTCTTATATGCTGTTAATGTATTATAATTCAACCATTGGGCAAGAAAAATATAGCTGCATTTCACTTTGCATATTCAACTGTCTATTATCATTTTTAATTATAAACCTATTAGCTTTGAAGCCTAAATAATCAGATAAGAGTTAAAAACAAACCTGTTATAATATCAAATCTGAAAAAATATTATATTAAACACAATGACCAAAACATAGATTAAAAGGTTAATTATTTTAATAGATTATTTGTAATAGGTGCATTTGACATTGAAGGTCACTTATTTATATTTAGTTTAATAATATTTACTAAAAACGTTAATGAAATTAAATTTTGTGAAATTTTAAAATGTTATTTTTCACTGAAAGGCAAAGTAAAAATAACGGAACTTTTTAAATAAAAAAAACGATTAGTTATTTTGCCAAAATGATTACCTTTTATTCAAAACACATCTTTTCGCATCAGTACAACGATTCTTTCAACCAATGCTAGCATAGATTTGTAATGTCGTTTTTCGAAATCGCCTTAATGATCCTCGTCACGGTTTCTTGGATTTCTATAGCATTGTCATAAAACATTCCTCTCAGGGCCAGTTTCGAGCACCAAGTCTCATTACCAGTTACAATCGATTTCAGGAATGCCCAATTCCGTCTGGCTGTTAATAAGATCCTTGCTATGTCCAACGCGAACAATTTCTTAATCCTTATTTAAGACGTGAGGAACAAATGGAGTACAGACTTTCCGTTTGTCGATTTCACATAAACAATCATTTCACGCACTTCTTTCACCAACTTATGACGATTTTTGTTTTTTGGCCGGCCTGGCTTTGGGTCGTGTTCCAAAGCATCACGACCACCCTGGAATCGCTTATATCACTCGAACGCACGTGTACGGGATAAGCAAATATCACCATAAACTTTTTTCATCAATTTAAATATCTCTGTAAAAGTTTTACCGAGCTTGAAACAAAATTTAGTATTAGCTCTTTGTTTCATCGTGTTTTTGTGACCAAGTGACAAAACGTACTATCACTTTAAGCACTATAACTTAACAATCCGTCGATCGATTTAAATGATGGCAGTCTTGTTTCATAGAAGATATATATAGCTTTCAATAGATTGCGTAAGTAGTTTTCTTTAAATATAAAAAGTTCCGTTATTTTTCCAACATATTGTGTTTTTAAAATATTCATAAGTTGTGTAATGTAAAATTTTCTACTGGGTTATAAGTATGTAAGTAAATTTTGTACTGGGTATATGTAAAAGACGTGTACAAGTAAGTAGAATTGAAGATGATGTAGCTTCTTCTAATCAATTGACTTGATTTAGTAATATATATCTACAGTACAATATATAGACAAGTATATCTAGAGTACGATAAGCAGAATTAAGATATTAATATGAAGCCCAGTGGTACCACTGTAAGAACCACAAAAAGAAGTTATGTTAAAATGGATAGCAGCTGAGCAGCAGGAATAATAGAAAATATAATTATAGACTTAGGATTAGAGACGTATTAGTAACTAAGAATAGTTAGATATTGAACCTACAGCTTCAATTTGTATACCTATTTCAATATTTTTCTGGACAAATAACTTTTCGACCGACATTAACTCTATTTTCAATGGGTAAACTCTTGCGATTGATTGAGGAATCTTTATGCCTCATCAGGTGGCAAAAACTTACTTCCTTGGAAGGCTTGAAAAATCACGTAGGTTCTTTAGCCAGAAACGTGGGAACTTCTATCAATACGGAATTATGCAGCTACCGGACACATGGAGAAACGTCATCATTAAATAAAACATTTATTTAACAGAATTTACTTCAATTTTTCTCAATGTCCTCAAAAAAGTGTGACTAACTTTTTCATCAACCCAAAATAATAATTTAGTAAGTTGATTTTTAAAACCAAAAATGCTAAGTTTGGTACTACCATAATGTCTTGATTCATATTTATTTGTCTTCTTGTCTATTCCGTTCATTAAATTGCTTGTACATATACTTGTGCTTACCATAAAATATGGCATTTCGTTCACAATAGGCGATCATTTGATCAAAACCGCGGCCTTCTTCCCAATTTATTTCATAATAACTTTTTCAGGGCTGAAAGCAGAGGCGTATTTACTTAAGTTTGTATCACAGGACCCTTTGGATAACCAAAATATATTAATATTATTTAGTTTAACATGCTCAAAATGTTTTGCATGTGCACCTAAAGAAATATCGATTTTATTAGAAAAACAAACACTTGATATGCATATTAAAATGATCCTGTAATTCTGGTCTTTTGATATAAAAGGAAAAAGCGGTTTTGTCTTTTAATACAAATAGCGTTTTTACTTTTATTTAATATTCATATAACGATAAAGGCATTTATTGACGACTCTGAAAAAATTACCGAAAAGCAAAATAATGAAAAATGGATGATTGTTTCACAAAAACCATTATAAAGGAATAACGGTTTCCAGATGGTTGCAGGTATTAGCATGTGAATAAAATAGGTGAAACAATGGAATTGTAGAGTTTCTAATATCGAGTAATGGCCCGCTTAATAGCGCTTATGCATATTTGTGATCCGTAAATATTGAAGCCACGAATAATTTCAATATGGCTACTATTATCTGTCGAAATGTATATCCTGTTTTATTTTAGTTTCCAAATATAGCAGTGTTGGAGCATAGTTGTAATATAGTTGTGAGGAGTCATAGTACGAATATACGAAATTCATACTAGTAAGGAATATATAATTCAAACAATTCAACAATTCAAAGTTGAAAATGAGTAGGGGTAAGAGGGTCTATTAAACCAAAAATACTATAATGATTTTTTTTTAATTACATTAAAAAAAAACTTTTCTTTAGATAATATAGTAGTTTGTTATTCGCTTTAGCATTTCCGATTGGTAAACTAGTCAACAAATGATTATAATTTAACAAATACAATTACAATTACAATATACAATTGTACAACCGCATCAAGTGGTTCAACCGACCCAAGCGCAGTGACAATTGAACCACTAGTTGAGGTCAATTGAACCAAAAGTATTAGAAACAAAAACAAACACTTTTAATAAATAATTTATTAATTATTAAATCTTAATACTATTATTACTCACTTCAAACGAACATATATTATTACATTATTTATTTTCTTAAACTTTTAACATAAAGTGTATTTCTCTTTTTTCACGGCTCTACTTTTTTGATTTTTCAGTTAAATTTAAAAAAAAGTTAAAACCAGCACTTATATTTGCTGGTGTTTACTGATGACATCACTGCCGCAGTTATTGCTGGAATATCATAAATATTCATACGGACCCCGGAATAATCTCTACTCCAACGATCGGATTCAATATTGAAATGATGCTTAAATGGGCCAAATACACTTTTATCAAGGGGTAGCTTATGAAACGTGTCTGGAAAAAACCATAGAAGTGTAATAAAATAATAGGTAACCCAAATACAAATATGGGAGCTATAGCTACCAAGAACCAACAAAACTCGATTTTTTTCAAAAAAGCTTGGCGTGCTGAACAAAATGCTTTAAATACCATAAAAAATATTCCTTTTGCATCCATCCCGATTAGTTTGCTAAACCAACAAAAGGCCCACATCTCAAAAAGTGGTCTTTAATTTTTTTCTAAAAAAGACAGAAAATGGAGGCATTGTATTACCAATCGCGTTTACAGCTAAATACATTGTTAGAAATGTTCTTCTTTTGCGTAAAGTGATTGATCCTACTCGCGATTGATATCAGTGATTGATTGATATAATAATAGCAAATGGTTTTTGAGAAGTAATCAATACGCTTTCATTTTAATTCCATGTATTTTTTGGTGTAAAATGATAACTTTCATTATCACTTTTTAACCTTTTGTTCCCACACCAATTTTCTTTGACGCAGAACCCACTCTGGGGTATATTAAACTCCACATGAATTTCAAGTGTTTTAAATTAAATCAATTTCTTTTCTTCACATGAACTATAACGCTTGGAAAATGCCCTTAATAGGAAAAAACAAACGTATTGATTGAAGAAAAAAAAAGTTTTATTTAATACGAAATTAAATAGAAGTTCAGTTTAGCTGGAAAAACTAATATTAAATTTCAATCAGAACGAACAAAGATTATTAGTAGTTTATATATGTATATAAATAGCTAAAAAAAAATACAGAAATAAATGTGCTTAATATAAAAATGAGTTTTAGCGAGGTAATCAAATACTACAGAAATGTCAGTGTGCGCATTCAGCGCAACTCATAACCCTATGCTCTTCGCACATTGGTAGCCGACAATGAATGCACATTTTCTTTGTTTTACTGTCCTTATTTCTTACGTAGAAAGCACAGCGAACCAATTTATCTAAAACTGACCCAAGAACTTCGACTGCTTCCGCACCTAATATGTCTCTGATTGTCATTCTTATGTTTTTTCTTAGAATTGTTGTTTCTGACGTTTTATTCAAGAAAGGTTCGACGAAGTCGAAAACTAAACTATTCAAGAAATCTCTTCTCTTCATATTTTTATTTTCATTCGATAGCCTAAATAGGATTATTGCATTTATGCCACTGTGATCTAACATTAAGTATCGCTTGGGGGTGTCACAGCCCAGTGTATGTATCGAGGGTTAAATTTTCAAAAAACTGTAGGTTTATTGAAATTCATTGCACGTACAAAACTTGTAGAATCTGGAACTCTAATAGATATCTTCGGATGTCTTTTCATAACATCTTTACACCAATCACTACCAGCCTGTTTATTATTGTCCCATGATGACGGATACTTCACAAGGGACTGATTTCAGTGGATACTTTACAATGGCTAGTTTTCCTCACACATTTACAAGGCATTTTAATGTCTATAACAAAAAAATATATTATTATACTTATAGGAAAATGAAATTAGCAGTCATCAAAAAATTTGTAAAAACATTTATTATACATTGATTGTCATCAATTGTTTAGTTTATAACCTCAACTTGGCAAAAATTATTTTATGTAAACAAAATAACTAACTATTAACTGTTGTTTTTGAATAATAATATTAATTCGATCTTTCTTCATCTACCACAATTATTGAATCATTTTGACAATGTTTAATGAATAAACTATTCACTACAAAATATCACAATAACAAATGTTATTTTGTCTAGCTTTATAAGTATTTAATAAAACTATTTAATATTTATAAGAATTGGTCGTGTGAGATCGAGATGCGCGCGCAAATGTGATGCTTTTGATGGTTTAACCTCCCCTACGATTGATGATTTCAATTGACCTGATCCGATTTTATTGTGCTAATTAGTAAATAAAAAATTATTAAAAAATTATTTCGCTATAAATCAAGTTAGGAATTGTAAAATATAGATATATGGAGACATTACAAATGAAATTTATGATTATATTTAAAAATAAAAATATTATTAAACGTTTCGTCGAAAGCTAAAAAAAACTTAAAATAGCCATAAACACAAACATTTAAATTTTTCAAAATTAAATCACCACAATGATTCCAAATTATGCGTAAATCAAAGATTGACATATTAAGAGGACTTCAATTTTTTAAAATTATTATCGAATTAAATTATATTTATTAGTCATTAATTGATATAAATTACGATGGTCAAAATCTTTTAATTCGGTTATTTAGAGAACAAAAGTACAATATAATTTTGTAGTACAAAAATTAATAAGTGTAGGAGCAGCCGTAGCTAATTATATTATTGTGTAACACTGTTCCACTTCCTTGAATTAAACACTTTAATCATATGAGTAGAATTGGATCCAAAGATACTATAAAATTGCCAAATAGTACTCCTCGGTAGTCTCTAACAACTTTGGTAAATTATTTTGAGAACTATAATGGAGACCAAAATACAAATGCATATGTTCAACTAAAGTAGCGTTACATACCTAAAAATTGGTTTTGCTGAGATATATAATCATTAGCTTTACCTTCCAGCCTATATAAGCTGCATCCTTCTTCGGTTAGATCGATGTTTGATTGTGCTTATCAATAAGGGGACGGTTCCTCTTTTGCTTTATCTGATGGTTAAAAAAAACATCAGGATAAACTCTTAACTTCATTAGAGAGTTTTTTTTCTTTTAATTTCCCGGTGATTTTAATTAGAAAACTCTGTGATTTGAGTACTTAAACATGATTAAGCGGCTGCTTCTTGGCCAGTTGGCATTTAAGCGTAAAAGGCTCTGCATTATGGCTCTGTCGGTATGACTTCTGCATTGGCTCGGCATTAATTTGCCAAAGAATTGCTTTACCATTTTTTGCCAGACTTTGTCCCGGAGTTCAACCAAAATTGAATCCCAACGAGTGGTTTCGTCGTTTTCTTTTAAATGTCTATTCGACTATTGAGCTATTTTAATATTCCGTCCACTGTCTGAATGTTTCAGTACCTATCTTAATTTTTGTTGACTGTCGTTATTGTCCGTGTGAACCAGAAAACCGTCCGTATGAAAAACGAAACAGGTAGTGTTTCGTTTTTCATACGGACGGATAAGCACTCCATACGGATAAGCACTCCAGTTTCTAAGAGATTTTTACTCTTCGAAGATATGGATTGAACCGTTTTTAAAAATAAATATGCCCCAAAGGTACACACTAAATAACACTAAAATAATTTATTATTTATGAATATTGCGCTTGACTGATTCAGTTTTAAGTCAAGTTGACATATAGGTATATGATAGAATTTTCTAAAATGACATATTGGTAGATTAATGAGTAATTACGAAACACTATTAGTAAACTAAAATATTTCATTTTTCAAATAAACACGTGATCATTTCGTTTAAAGATGCTCACTCCATTTTAATTTAGTTAATAGAATTAAATATTTTCATTAAACCGTCGAAGATAAAGCATGAAGATGAGATTATATGAAGACTTATTTGAACGAAACCAAAAATCTACTTCCTGGGTAACATTTACAGTTTGTCGGACAAATATTGAAATAATATATAATCTGAAAGCTGCATATCTCCTCTATAAAACGATACCGCCAATATTAAAATCGATCAACGGATTGGGCTTAAAGTTACAGTACCTTTTGTTACCTCGAACGCAAAAACACAATCGAATAAAAAGCTAATATTAAATGTTGTTTCAAGCTCGGTAAACCGTTTACAAAAACATTTGAATTGATAATAAAAGTTTATTGTTATTATTGTTACTTATCTCGTACACATGTGTTTGAGTAGTAAAAGTGATTCCAGTGTGGTTGTGTAGAAATAGCGATGAATTGGTGGAAAAAGTGCGTGAAATGATCGATACAAATTCGACTGCGAGATAGATAACGGAGGAATCTAACACAACCAAAGACATGCCTCAAGAAATTTTGACAAAAGGTTCAAAAAACGCAAAGCCAGTGTTCGACTTGCTCCTTATAGGACCGTCGATGTTCGTGAATTTTTGGTGAAAAAACAAGTCTGTGTGCTTCAACATCCTCCCTGTTCGCCTAATTTATCCCCGTATGACCATTTCCTGATCCCGAAACTCAACGAAGACGAAGGTCATTGAGGCGGTACCGAAAAACGGCAAAAACATTTCATTTAGCTACTTGGTTGAACGTGTCTAGCGGTATACTGTGGCGATTGTTTTCTTTTTATTTAATAAGTTCCGTTATTTTTCCGATATACTTTGTCTTGAATATAAAACTGATAAATTATTTGCTAGTTACCATTAAGTTTTTACATGTGATTGTAAAAAAATGTACTAAAGTAAACGCTTTGGAAATTTTTGTTTTATCATATGGAGTATTTTTACTATGCTACTAAGCTAAGCAGTATTTTTTTGTTTTTTCAGAAATGTTAAAATGTCACGAGTTCATGTACCATTTCATTTTAACTATTTAAAACATTTGAAAATTTGAAAAGGGACGAGCTTGGTATGAAAGAAACAGTTTTAAATTATCGAGAAATTGCGAGGCGATTAAGCATTGCTGATTCTAGCATTATGAAGACATCGATAAGGTGCTTTTAGAATCAAATTTATCCACGAATATATTATTATCCTCATAGAAGTGTCTCTAGTCATCTGAGAAGGACGTGATGCAAAATGCTTTTATTGCAACCACAGGTAAAAGTATTTCGAAGATGACTATTAATCAACATTTACTTGTAATGAGGATTTAGCTCATTATCCTTTTAAGCTACGCTTATAGGGCGTTATAAAGCAGATATTAGATTAGAATGAAGAATAATGCGGGAGCTGCATTGATTGGAGATAGAATATAACTATATTTGATTTAGTTATGAGTCTGGACTCATGATTGACCTAAGACGATTTGGTCATGATAAACGTATTATTATTTTTTGTATCAATTATTTAGTTTATGGTATCAAGTACAAATGGGTTTTCTTATTTTTTTATCATTGTATAATATAATATAACTTCATAATTTTTTATGCAAGGCTTTCGAGTATATGTAAGATATTTCCAGCAATGTGCAAGATAAATGCAGCGGTTGCTTTTACCGAAACATAATGGCTTTTAAATGCAAATATCACAAATATGTTGAACTATTTTAATAAGCATAAAACTGATTTTGTACATCGTATTGTAACTAGGGATAAGCTATGAACTCTGTACTATGCACCAACATTGAAACTAATAAAAACAAGGGAAGGCTAGAGTATACTGTACAAGCCCAGGCCTAATTTGGGGAAGGAATATGTTATTTTCAGCCCAATAAACACATTTTCAAAAAACATGTTTTAGAGATGGTCACATTGAATTCAATAATCAAATTATGAATTATAGAAAAATTGACCGTAACTGAAATAGATTATTTCCATTGGTACGCGTTTTTCATCGAAACAAAAAGCCATAGTATATATAAAGTAGTCTCTTCCAGGCCTTCTAGGAACCCATTTCAGAAAAGCGATATAATTTTAAGAGAAGCATTGGCCAAAGTATATTCAGTGTTACAGGAGACTTTGATCAACCCTCGTACGATGTCAGTACGTTATGATGATGACGATATTTGGCATTATGTGTATATTGCGTTCATGATAACTGACCATTTTAACAAAGAGGCTGTCTGACCCGGTTTGTTCGTATTCACTTATTTATAAACAAAAACAAGCATAGTCTCCGTAACGTTGCTTTCAGAACACAATGGTTTTGGATGGATTTTGACGGCCGTTAAAAAAACGTTGGACAATTTGAGGTCTTTAAATAATTGTTGTAAACATGTTTTAATGCTTCAAAAACAACATAAAGAAACATAGGGTTTAAATTTATTTTTTGAATTATTAAAAAAAATAATGGTTTAATTAAATTTTTACGTTTTTTTTTTTACCGGGCGTCCGGAACCAGTGTGTTTGAAAGCAGCGTAAAGGTCGTGTTACGAGTTTAAAGAAATAAACCAACTTGTTGATGAAATAAACCACATTGATATTATTTCCATTAAAAAATTGAAGATATTCACTTGCATCTAAACTAGTATTCGGTTTAAGAAAGTAACGAGCAAAATTTTGATTAAAAATAACATTTTAATGAGTATCCGTTTTTTTATTTTAAAATAAAAGAAATGCAGTACGTTGCCGTATTTTAGTATTAATAAGGTTTCTACTTTATAATTTAAGATAATTTAAGCAAAATAAACTTAAAAGCAGCTTTTGCTTTGATATGAATTCATTATTTATGGAAAAACATTCTTTCCGCTGATTATCAAAAACAATATCGACATAATTCAACTATCTTGAAATCGGCTTTTCTGGGCATTGAGTTTTATAAGGCATTGTGCATCTAATGCTGTATAAAATTAAAATCTATATAAAACCATTGCTTCTTAAAACAATGCATTACATATTGTATTTAACTAATGAAATTAGGTGAACTCTTTTAGAATCTTAATAGATTCTCACCAAAGGTGTCGAATGTCGAAAACATATTTATAAACATATATTTATTATTATAGAAATTATATTGTTTTGCTGGGCTATTGTTATATTATCTTAGTTCATTTTAGTCCCTTATTGATTTTAATTATTTTTGTTTATATACTTTATAGAGCCTGAAAGAACAAAAACAAGATATGTGCAGACAGACAGTTTGTCCGACATAAAAACAATCATTATTGATTTTCAATGAATTTCAAAAACAGAAATAAACTTCTAATAAAATATTCTTAAATTTGTAAATATTCACCTCCAACGTCATTTATTTAGTTACTCTTATATCCATTGAATATTTAAATATAGTTATTAAAATATAAATGCATTTTACCGAAATGGAATGAATTGGGACTTATAGTACAAAACCTCAGCAATAATGTTATTTTACTGGCAAAAAAAACATAGACTGTAATCGTAGGAGTTACATGCTTGTATATACATATATGATACATATTTACAAAAAAGTATCCATATTAACACTACATCCAAAAATAAGGTGACCAAATAAATAGTGAAAACTACAAAGAGAAATATTTACTGTGTATAGGCAGTAAAGTCATATAGTTGTACTATATGTACGTAGTCAAATACTTATTCTATTTCATAAAAGAATACTAGAAAGGAATACAAACACTGAACCAGCTCTGGAGGAGAGAAGAAGGTTTTAGGAAAGAGCGAGGCACACATTAATGATGTGTATTAAAATATGATGTTTGTACTAAAACCTCAATGCGAGAAGACAGTAAGGAAAAAAGAAAATATATGCAAATGCGCAAAAGCATTTAGGGAGATAATATGGGGTATTCCGGTGTATATTAAAATTTGTAGGGATATCAATACAAATCTTTATAGAATATCTATTTTTTGGTTTGAAAATAAGCCTAAAAAAGAGTCAGGTTATTTTTAACAAGTTTGCTATCAACAGAAGAATTTCTATTTTAGGAAGTGATTTGGAGGTTGTGGACCACTACATATATCTTGGGTAAAGATTTTATTGGAGGGTGATACCGCCCGCGAGGTGGAACGGCGGGTTAAGTGTGGCTGGCAGGCATTTGGCCGGTTCAAGACAGTGTTTAAGAGCAAACTCCCACTTTATCTGAAGAGAAAGGTTTTTAATCAGTGCGTGCTGCCTGTTTTGACATATGAAAGTTAAACATGGACACTCACATCACAGTCAGTTCAGAAGTTTCAGGGAAAGCGGGACAGAAAGACTTGCATATGGATCAGAGAACAAACGAAGGTATGTGACATCATTGGAAAGGCAAAAAAATTGAAATGGAAGTAGGCAGGTCATATAGCGAGACGATGCGACGACAGATGAACCAAAGTAATTCTGGAATGGATACGCCAATTCGCACGGTCCTGAGCTTTTCTCTGCCATTCGGGTCCAATATACTTGATGATGTCATCCGTCCATCGTGCTTTTGGCCTTCTTCGCAGACGTTTATGATCTAGCGGTATCCATTCCAGAATTGCTTTGGTTCATCTGTCGTCGCATCGTCTCTCTATATATGACCTGGCTACTTCCATTTCAATTTTTTAGCCTTTCCAATGATGTCACATATCTTCGTTTGTTCTCTGATCCATATGCAGGTCTTCCTGTCCCGCTTTCCCCGAAACTTCTGAACTGACTGTGATGTGAGTGTCCATATTTCACTTCCATATGTCAAAACAGACAGCACCCATTGATTAAAAGCCTTTCTCTTCAGACAAAGTGGGAGTTTGCTCTTAAATACTATATTGAACCGGCAAATGCCTGCCAGCCATACTTAACCCGCCGTTCCACCTCCCGGGCGGTATCACCCTCCATTGAAATCCTTTACCCAAGATATATGTAGTGTTCCACAACCTCCAAATCACTTTCTAAAATAGAAATTCTTCTGTTGACAGCAAACTTGTTAAACATAACCTGACACTTTTTTAAGTTTATTTTCAAACCAAATGGTTTTCCAGCCCTTTGCAGCTCTCGTATGTGTTCTTGTAGCTCATCTGGGTCTTGTTAAAGGAGAACGATATCATCCGCGAATCTAAGATGGCTTAGATATGCATCATTGATTTTTATTCCCTGCTGTTCCCAATCCAGATTACGAAATACTTCTTCAAGGCAGGCTGAGAAAAGAACTGGCGATATTGAGTCACCCTGCCGTACACCACGTTCTACATTGATTTTATCCTCAAAGTTATCCATGTAAACTGTAGCTGTAGCTTCCTCATACATGGATCTCAGGATCTCTCTAGGTTTACTTAGGCTCTGTCTATCCCTTGGTTAAGTAATGCATCCATTATGGCCAGCGTTGATACTGAATCAAAAGCCTTGTCATAGTCAATAAAAACCAAGCACAGTGGCATGGTGTATTCATTGTGCCTTTCTATGGTCTGTTGGACAACCTGAATATGGTCCATTGTACTGAATTCACTTTTAAATCCTGCCTGCTCTCTTGGTTGTGTGTTATTCAGTGTTCTTAATATTCTTTTAGATATTATCTTGGTGAAAACTTTGTACATAACTGAATGGACGCTTATTGGGCGGTAGTTTTTTAAATTTTCCTGTGCTCCTTTCTTATGAAGAAGAATCACTTCAGCATTTTTCCATAGACTGGGTATTTTGATTTGATTGTGATCTTTGAAGCATTTTGAGTACAATTTTGCCAGTATTTTATGTAGAGTTCGACCACCAGCCTTCAATATTTCAACCGTTACATTGTCCTTACCTGGAGTTTTTCCAGTCTTCATCGCTTCTATGGCATTTGTCACTTCTTCCAACAGTATATCTGGCATTTGCTCTTCCGTGGGCATTGCTGTCTTTAACTGGTTCTGATTTTCATATAACTTTGAATACAAACTTCTGATAACCTCTTACCTCTGATAACCTCTTATTTCCGGCCGGTAGCTTTGGTGCGGACGGTAAGGGCAGCGGCCAGCCGCTGCTGTGCCGAAACCGTGTTGGAGCAGTAGCTGGTTCGATTCCAGCGCTCGGATGATTGTTTTTCTTTCTTTCTTTTGTCTGTTTACTTCCTAAATGTTTGTGATTGTTTCTAGGCACGAGTGTAAAATCCGACAACGAATTACCCCTGAGTCATGCCAGTTAAAGGCTGGGTAAGGCCGGAGGCCTTCTGAGAAGTGTTCTACGTTGGTCACTCGCCAGTCGGTAGGTTTCATGATAGACTTATGGGTAGGCACATAACCAAGGGTTTATAGCCTGACGGGGGCGCTGGCCTGGGTTTGTCGGAAGCTGATGACCGCGGTTCGGAACCCACGTTAAGCTGTAGATTCAGTCGCTAAATAGCCTAGTTGCTGATGCGCCCCTAACCCTAACACTTTACCTTTTTACCTCTTTTAACATTTCCGCTACATATATATATATATATATATATATATATATATATATATATATATATATATATATATATATATATATATATATATATATATAAAACATGGTGACATTCTTTTCCCAATAATTTTCAATTTAGAATTAGAAATAAAAGTTAAGGAAGTTAATTAATAAAAGTTGTCAAATAATTGCATACGCCGTTGATATAGCTATGTTGTAATGTGTGTGTATGTGGAAAACGCCATCTCATAGCTGTATCAAGTTGGTAAAATGACCGGATTTTAAATGAATGACGCCAAAGCCAAACACATATGTCAACAAACAAAAAACGAAAAAACAAAATAATATCCAAATTGAAACTATCATTTTTGATACAGTCGATGATTTCAAATATATGGGCACTTTATTGACCAACAGTAATGTCATTGGAACAGAAATAGCAAGGCGCATACTATTAGCTAATGTATGTGTAAATAGTCTAAAACACTATACAAAAATTGTTGCGTTTTGATATACGAAACTGGACGAAAATTGCAGGGAATAGAGAAAGAAAATTATAAGGAAGATCAAGGCTTTTCATGCGCCATAGAGCTGTGTCGTTAAGCTTGTACGATTTGGTTAAGCATACAGAAACGACCTAACAATGGACCGAAATATTTCAGTTTTCACTTTTAAACTTCATCTTAAGTTATACAAATGACTTGGTTTTCTAAAATATAGCCCCCCATATCATAATTTCTGGTGTAATATGTATTGATGAATGAAATTATAAAGTGAAAATTACTTTCGCCCGAAAATATTCATGATTAATTTCTTCGTATACCATAATCACCGCTTAAGTAATTTCTAGACGCATCACTAAAGCAAGTACATTTCCATTCCAGAATTCATTCTATTTTAGCACTGGGTCACTCTACAATGCATTTTCTGATTCGCTGAAAGAAAAAGCACCCAATAACGACGCACGTTCCTATTTGGAACTCCAACAAAAGCATCATCCACTTTCTGGATATTTCCATGTTGATTTCAAATCGCAAGAAAAGAACTTATAAGATTAAACTCAAAGAGATTTACCACTAAATACTGAACTACTTGGTAACTCTTACTAAATAATTCGGTGTTTAATTGAAAATCTCTTTGAGTTTAGTGTTTTACACTGAAGGTTCCAATAGAAAAATTGAACTGATAGGATGTAGTTCGGCACGTCCTTGGAATACTTCTAGGATGATTAAAACATCATATCTGTGTTTGATACATATGTTATAATATAAACATAGACGTTGTATAATAGAATAGAAAGTATATCCCTATCAAGGCAGTACTGTAGTCGTATCAGCCTATAGCTGATACGACTACAAAATACGATAAGGCATGAGATAAAAAAGCACTAAAGAACATTGAATATTGGACAACATACGATATCAGCTTTCATGCTTTTAGATGATTTATATCATAACGTGGTTTGTAATGATAAAGCGCTATTTAAGTCGGGACGTATTAGTCGGAGAATCTGACGATCGGTACATTTCGTCCGAGTTCCGACACTTCTACTTAAACCACTCTTTTCCCGGTCTTTTTTGAACTAGTCCCAGTAAGATATAAATACTGCATTTAGGCCCCTACTTCGTACAGTGGTAAGTTCAAGGAATAATTACCTACCTTCAAAATTCCGAAAGCGACTTCTCTTAAAGTCACTACTAATAATGTTAAAAACCAAATTAGTGATACTGAAATATCAGATAATAAACACTGAACAAACTATCGCTGGTCTAATATGCATAAAAAAATTGTACTATTTAATTTCCTTGATCTGGCAAAGTTTCTGCAAACAAAATAATATGGTTGCCGCGTATCGAAGCAAACTTTTAGAAAATTAAAAACTAGGAATTAGATAAGAAACTAATAACTTCATAATTTTATTAAGTCGCTATTTTAATTGATTTGAAAATGTCTATTTGGTTAGTATATTTTTACTGTCATTTTTGTATGAAACAATATTTAAATTGATATTAAACAAAAAGCTCATATTTTATTTATTTCTTTAATTGAGAGCTTTTGGGCCTGAAACACCAATAAAGTAATTAATATAATGTATCTTTGTTTATTAATAATATTCTCACCTGCTTGGTTAATTGATATCTTTGTTATAACATTACTTCATTATTTATTTAAATTTCTTGCAATATTCAGTATACTATTTGTTATTCCTTGTGCAGTGAACTAGAATATAAATTCATTCTGTAATCCGGGATATAATTGCTTTTGCAATATGAACAAAACTTCTCTACGATATATATACGAGTGGAATACCACGGTGACGACATCTATATAATTCGTGGATTCAATAGTTGCGGTACAAATATGCATAGCCTACAACCATGTAGGCGATTCCTGGATGTCAGAAACCCTACAAGCCGATTGTTTCATCTGACTTATGGAAATACCAATAGAGTCTAACTATTTATTTATTTGCTTTATGTTTCGTGAAAGCAGCTATAAATGGAAATTTCATATTACATTGCTTGTACAGTGTGGGGCAAGTATCATGCTACCTTTTATTTTTGCGCCATTTTTTTGCATGACACTTGTGACTATTTGGTTTCGGCTATTATATAGTGTAGATGTGTAAGTTTTTTATTATGGATAAATACATATTAAAATAACACAGTAAAATTATTATAATTGACAGAATTAAAAAATCAACTATTTTATCTTAACGTGAAGTTAGGCGAAAATATCCTAATGGTTTGGGGTCTCAAAAAACGACTAATTATCGTCAATTCGAGCAATTTTAAGAAATTGGAATAGTTGTAATTTGACCCAGCATTAAAAGGCCAATAACAGTGCGATGCTCTGAAAATATTGCACGTGTAGAGCAAGATGTGAAGCAAAATGTGGAGCAAAATGTGATGCATAATCGTAAAATTTCACCACGCAAATTATGCCGCATTTTGAATCGTCCAAGATATGTTGCCTGTAGACAATAATAAGTGATTAGAATACTGCAATGCCATCATAAACCACTTCCACCAAATAGACAATTTTCATAAACAATTGGTTTAATGCTCTGGATTATTTTTTCATATATTTTTATGAAGATTTCTGAAGGAAAGGTTTACATAAATGAGCTCCAAACCATAAAGTAGCTTAAAGGCCACATCCGTGCTCTATTAACAACATACATATTGATAAAAGTTATAAAAAATGTGTTACAAAGTGCAAGTTACATTGCTGCTAATGGCTACCATTTAATTGACATAATGTTCAAAAATTAATTAATACAAAATTTAAAGACGTCATAAAGATATTTATAAAACGCTGTCATGCTTCTTTTTAAAGTAATAAATATTTTGAAAATAAATTACTTCCTTTTTGTATTTGTAAACTTCAATTTATAACAATTTAAAACCCCGGAATATTAAATAAGAGTGGGTGATTGATTGTAAGAGTATCCCAAAACCTTAATTTTACCATTGTCTCTTCTAATGTGAACATTCTATATGTACATAAACAATATTGATTGACATATATTTACCCTATATACTTTATAAACGATTTTTATAGTTTTAATTTCTACAAATCATGGGTTGTTTATGACCCAATTGTAAAATATATTAGGTTTTAGAAATACTTAAAACACCAATGTCCCATTTAAAAGTTAGAACAACACTGTTTCTGTTTCAAATACATTTAACAAATATATATATTACTTTACATTACTTATTTGAAATAGTTTAGTTAGAACATCGGTAATGTTTATTATACAAATAACTTATTACTGTTATATTATAAATATTTATTATTTCTATTATCCACTAATTATCTTGACGTATTTCCACAAAACCATTAATACTGTACTTTTCACAATAATCCCTAGCGGTGGTGATATAAAACAACAAAATGGGAAGCCGGATATGTGTTTAGATATATGGCCACAGAATATTAACGGTCATAAATTCTGTGGGATAACACTAATATGGATATTATACGCCTATTTCCCGAAATCCGTATAGATGGTTTCTTGAAACCTGGAACCCTACTACCCTAGACTTACGTTTGGTTTATTTAGATACCATTATCTACTATCCACCCTAAGATAGGTTTTCGTTTACTTTGGATTTCATAGAACATTTTCTAATTAAGAGTATTTAGTTTAAGAGGCTTTTTTATTACTGAATAAAATCCTTAAATTTTGATTATTGAATAATAATATTGAATTGTGAATAAACATAAGTGAACGATTTCGGATGATGATAATCATCAAGTGATTCAGGAAGTACCTCCTCGTCCTCGGAAAGTTGATGTGGTATTTAGACTGAAAGAGTGATATGACTTTATTTTCTTGAAGACGATAATGGAAATCGTTTTGCTGTTAAAGGAGAGCATTATAAAAATATATCAATAAAATATATTTAGCTTGAAATCATTATTGCTGATATAAACGGGAGATCTCATGTTGAGCACATATTCCATGGATGCTTTCGTTGTGTGAGCTGAGGCACCATTTTGGTGGAACCACAGTTCTCCATTGTTTACTTGTCGTCGTTAAAGTTGTAACAAAAAAATTTGTAACATGTTAACATAACGTGCCGAATTCACTGTTACTGTTCTTTCCTCCTCTTCAAAAAGAAAGGACCAAGGATCCCTAACTTAAAAATTCGTCACCACTCTGTCACGTTTTTACTATGAGGTCTATGAGGGTGAGGTCTTTGGTACAGCTCTTGTACTTAGTCACTCATTATTATCAGGGTCATCAGGAAAAATGGCGCGGATTATCGTAAAGAAATCTTTGGGTCGGCAAAATTCTTTTCGGTTAGCTGTTGCACAATAATTATTTTGTAGGGATGAAATTTCTAGTCGTCATACAGAATGCATTGTAGCGATCAACGGGACATACCCAGAGCTGAAGCTTGGCGCCTAGTGCAACGCTAAGGACTAGCAAGAACCACCCTTCTCACTGTATCAACATTGTCTAGTATCCGAACGGCACAGGGAAAGCCAGGTGGTTTCCTCTTCATACCATATCTGGTAGTCCATAATGCTTCAACTCATAGAAGTATCGTGTTTCGATATGGAATTTGTCTTTGGCATTCAACGTTGAATTGGACGGAAAAGATGTTGCACGCTAACTACAGAATAACTGTTTCTAAATAATTGATCGACGATAAATACACGCTGCTTCAAGGACTATGGTACCATGCTTAAAATTGTATTACATGAGTTGTACGTTGACGGTGCGGCGAGGTTGTTGTTTTTTTCTTCTTTTAAGGTAAATACTATTTCAAACGCATTTAACATATTATTATTATTCACGTATGAGCCCTAGTGGACCACGCGAAGTACAATTAGAGGCGTTTGTTGTTGTTAGCCTTCCTTTGTGCCCATACTAATTTCATTCTTTCGCTATGAGCTTTTTTCCTTTCGTCAGACCAAGTTGTTCCAGTCTTCCTACATTTTTCTCTCTGGCCAACCTTCCAAACGTTAACCTTGTGTCTGAAACAGCCTCTATCCTGAATTTCTCTTTGTGTAATATTTGCTGATCTTAGGTCCTCTTTAATTGCAGCTATCCATTTAATTATTTCTACTTTAGCTTTACTCCTATTTTCATAAACTTCGACTATTTGTCTAGTTAACCTACTCGGATTCATCCGTTTTATGTGTCCATAAAACTTAAGTCTTCTTTTTCTCATATCGCTATGTATATCTGTGTATTGTTTGATTTCTTGGCTTTCTCGAAGTCGGTATATTGTGCTATTTATTTATTTGGGGCCTAGGATTTTTCTTTCCTTCTTTTCAACGTCCTCGATGTTCCTCTTTCTATTCAAAATGAGCGTATCTGCAGCATATAGACATTCTGGCTTAACAACTGTGTTGTAATGTCTCAGTTTTGTGTTTTTAGATAGGCATTTTTTGTTGTAAATATTTTGTGTAAGTCTCAATGCCGTTTCCATTTTTTGACATCTACCCTTATTGGCCGCTTTTTCCAACCCATTTTCAATGATTATTTCACCCAAATATTTGAATTGAGAGACTCGTCTGATGTTACCATATTTTGTTTTTAGAAATGGCGTTCTTAGTCTGTTGCAGGTCATGTATTGTGTCTTTTCAAAGGAAATTTGGAGTCTGTTTGAATTAACTGAAATTGATCATACAAAATATCCACATGGGGCATAATCTTTGCAAAAAATTTAACCAAATTAAAAAAATATCGTCCTCCAACCATTTGAGGAACACAGCAGCTAGCAAGATAGTTTCTGCATAATATTTTTTTTGTTTCCCCTTGTTGGATATTCTCAAAACATGTTTTTGTAATGATCTGGGTATACGTTCGTCACAAATTTGTCGTAATGCATCGGTTTTATCAGGCGACTGTGTAAAAAAACTGGAAATCGCATTTATGTTACCAAAAAAAATTCTCAAACTCGGTGTGCTTGAAACAGCTTTCTCCAGCAATTTAGTAAGCTGATGAGTATAGTAATATACAAAGTGTGCATTTTTATACCCATTTTTTACTTTTACATTTAAACCTGCCAAATGACCACGCAAAACAGCAGCTCTATCATAGGTATGAGCTATACATTTATTTGGGGAAGTACTAAAAATAGGTTCTGACTGCTGCAAAATGCATTCCGAAATCTGCTTAGCATTTTGTCCTTTAGGATTTAAAAATGACCAAAATCGTTGAAAAATGCAACCATTTAACTCGTATCGGATCACTAAAGTCATTTGCGTTTGAACTGAAATGTCAGTTGTATCAGCCATTATTACAGTAAAAGATGATTTTTTTCACAATATGTTGACCGTAAATTTCCAACAACAACATAATATAGAATTAGTGTCTTCACAACCACATAGCCACAAAATACTATTGTACTGTCAAATTTTTGCGTAAAACTTGCCCTATTTTTACATTCTTAACTTGACTCAAATTCAACACGGGCGTGGGACGACTGTTAGTTTTTAATTCAACTTTCTCCTCCAAACTTAAATTAGTCATTATTAAGTGTTTTAAATCAGACATCACCATGTTTGCAATTAAAAGTTAATTATTTATATTTAAAAATTAAAACAAGTATTCGCGAGGCGAACGAAATACGCGACGTGAGACACATCAAACGCTCCGTACCCGTCAAATCAGCATTTAAAAGTAATTACCGATACGCTGGATATCAGGAAACCTACGTTCAATTCGCATGTTTTAGAAAGCAGTTAAACGCGCGAATTCTGGTAACCAACAAAACATGTATCGACAACGACCAGATAAGATAACGTGGCGGACGGTCGCTGGAGGTAAACAGCGTACGACCAACCAAATTGTGACAAGAGGAAGTCATTTTTATCCACATTATTTGGTGTGATGGGTCCATAAAAGTTCTTCTACATTTGGAGATTTTGATTTTTAATAATATCTTAAAATGAGTTAAAGGAAAGAAACTGAACGGAAATAAAATATGGTGTTTTGCTCTGAAAAATTGTTTCCTGTGATAAAAGGTTTAGTTTATTTGATAATTAAATTAAAAAATTATATACAAAAACAAGTATTGGCAAGCTTCTGTTCTCAAAAATAAGTCATTTATTTTGACAGGTTGAGGAACTAGTTAAAAGAAGTAATTGTACCAAAAATCATTTATATAAAACTTGCAAAATAAAGAAGTTATTAACAGTTACAAAATTTGAAAACAGACCTGACTTTTTGATATTCTCTACCACTGTGTTATAGAAGTCGCAAAGAAAAGTCAATTTAGCAAAAATTAATTTATATAAAAGTTGCAAAGTAACAAAACCAAAAATGTTACATGTTACAAAAATTGTTCAAAATTGTCACCATTTATTCGGTTAGCACAAAATCTTGGTCAGCGTACCCGTGCTACTATGCTTAATAAATACAATCTCGGTGTCCACGAATAACATCACAGGCATTTTTGATTTGTAGTTCTTCATTGGCTTCTCCATCGTGATAAACTAACTTTTTTAAATAACCCCACAGAAAACAATCGCAAGGCGTTAAATCCTGGGAGCATGCAGGCCAAGAAATGGGTCCATTGCGCCCTATCCATCTGTTAGGAAATTCGTTATTTAAATGTTCGTAAACTTCTAATCGATCATAAAGAAGAAAACCACCATCACATATTCTGTCTAATATTTAAAAGAACATCTTGTAATAAGTGTGTTTGAACTTGACATACGAACGCTGTCAGACGAACTGTGAGTTTGCACGCAAGTCTGCAAATATATGTCTCAATAGTTTGGCAAATCATCATAGAATATTTAACATCAGAGCAATGCTGGCAAATTGTCGATTTTTTTATCAAAATCAGTGTTATGTACCCCTAACTTATAGAGCACTTCGGGCGTGCCGAACAAAGGGTGTATTCGCTAAACTTTATGCTGTTGGATATTAAAACAAAACCAAGCAAAAAATATTTTGTGCGTTCCGAAGAAACTATAGCCGCTGTTGATCTGCTGATCCAGATCCAAATTTTTAAATTTGTCGCTGTTCACAGGTAGTTGGACTTTGTTATTCGACTGCGTCGATTATTTAGTTCTGATTTTGAATGGTATGGATCTAGAGGAGATGCGGTTATAACAGCACGGCCTTACAGCCAACACAACAATTGATTTATTGAGGGAACAATTCATTGAGAAAATTATTTCAAGAAACGGAGCTGTTAATTGGCCACCAAGGTCAAGTGATTTAAAGCTTTAAGATTATTTTCTTTGGGGTTATGTTAAATCTTTGGTCTATTTCGATAAACCAGCAACTACAGATGCCTTGTAAGTCAATATAACTTGGATAATTGCGGATATTGCACCAATTGCACCAATTATTTGAAAAAGTGGTTGGAAATTAAATTGACGAAATACACTTTGTCAGATGTAGCCGCGGCGGACATTTGCCCGAAATTGTTTTCAATCATTAATGTCATTGAATGTTATTTCACATAAAATAAATATTTTATTTGAATTTAAAGTTCAAACGCACTAAAAAAATCACCCTATATATCAGATATGCAGTAAGATATAATTCTATTTTTAGAATATCTTTTTATTCTTATGTGATATATTTTAGGAAAACATAATAACTTAAAGGCCAGGTATAAATATGAAACCCATAATTTATAACAATAACAAAGAAAACCTACCATGAATAATATATTTTATATATAATGTATTTTTTACGTATTAAACAATATGCGGTATTAAACAATAAACCACTTGCAATAAACCACTTTTTAGTGTTTTTAATTAATTGTTATGATATTCATGACCTGTTCTTTAACTACTGCATAAAGCAAAGCTTTTATTACGCCATCTTGCAAATATGCAGACAAAATTTAGAATAAATAAATTAAACAAACAGTATTAAATAGTTAATTACCCTGTGCAAGATTGCGTAAAGCCAAACCGATTTCAAGTCTGTCGACATTGCTATTTTATTAAACCAGAAAAAAAATTCCAATTGATTACTAACTTTTCAGTTCAGCCCACGATTTGTATATTGCATTAGTTAAATAGTGGATAGTCGTTTTAGGAAAAATCTATTGCTATATTGCCTTGCCGTAAAATATTAAAATGTCGAGAATTTAAACGCAACGTAATGATGGTTATAAATATTCATTTTATACAATGAAACTGGCGACTGATTAAATCAATTTGTAACCAATAGCAGAATTTTGGATGAAAATAAATAATTTTTTCGGTCGAAAGAGAATCAGTGAGACAATCTACTAAAACTATCTTTCATTACGTAAAGTTGATAAAGAAACTTTTATAGAAATATAGGAGGAAGGTCATAGAACAGAATGACACATGCTATATTCATTAACTTTTGCCTCAAGCCAACGAAATTTTGCTTCAAGACACTCGATAAAAACCAATAAAAATCTTAAACTTTGCCTGCCCTGCTTGTTATATGTTGTAATCGCATTCATAAACATAAAGGTCAAAACGAGCTAAAAGTGTTTTTTTTAATAAACTTTGTTTGTTCCTAGTATATAATACAAGTTTGTTTTGAGTGTACATAATGTTTATAGTATTGAAATAATCTAAAACATTTCACTGAATTACCTTCATTTAATGCATTATTCACTGATTCCCTATTTCGTTAATCGAAGCAGAAGAGTTACTACAAAATAAATGGATACAGCCTAATTATATATCCAAGCATCAGAAATGTAAAAAGAAAGAACAAATATGACCTTATGAAATTAGAGGTTTATTGAACTTCAATCTAAAAATAAACATAAGTCAAGTGTAACTACAGAATCGACAAGTTTCTGATATCGAGATATTGCTTACAGTGATGTTGGCTTTGTGTGCAGCAATACTGAATCCTCGAATTATAATGATGCTGTTACCTTCGATATTACAGCAAAATATATCTCTATCAGTAAATAGCGACATCATATTTAACTAATACAAATTTTCTAGTTCGTAGTTTTGAATAAATTTTGACAGTTTTATTATAGATTAAAAATATTAAGTATGTCCAAAATGTCTTACAACATTTTAAATAACAGTAATATATATGGGATTTCCTAAACTTTTAAATTGTAATTTATTGAACAAATTATCAAGTTCAAATGAAAAACAATTTAAACAATTAAAAATTACATTGCAGGATCATTAAAAAATAATGCAAATATATATTTCGGAAAGAAAGTGCGAATAAAGAAAATAGCTTGTGTGGGTTTTCAATTAAATGCATTCTTAGATTAACAGACCTGATATGAAATTAAATATAAATGTAAAAGTAAAGAATATACTTATATATCAGCATCATAAGTTATTTGGCGATTGGACCAACAGCTTAAAGTGATTTCTTCAAATCACGAGTTGTCTACTATAAACTCTAGCATAGTAATTTAAGCATTTGTTTATCCCAAATAATCGTTAATCCTAAAAAAAAAATAAACTGACTGGCGAATTATCAACCAAAAATACCTATCAGAGGGTATCGGGTCTTGCGCCCGTCCAGGAATGTATATATACAGGGTGTCGCATGACTTATCCACCATAGAGTAACTGGTGATAGTAGAGATCAATATAAGAGAATTTAGTTAATAAAAGTATTGGAAAATGTTAGTCATTACAAAGATACAGGGTGTTGAAGGTAAAACTAAATTTTCGAAAAATTGAGCTAATTTAAAAACAGTTGAAGGTGTTAGGTTCAAAATCGGGGTAGTCGGATTTTCAAGGTTCAAAATTGGGTTTTCAAAGGCTATAAATCCGAATTTGGTACTAGATTAAGCTTAGTTCCTAAAGAGCCTAATTATTTGTGAGGAATTAACTCGCTCATATTTTTTTACCTCATAAAGTTGAGACTATTTTTACTTCAAAATAGAAAAGAGTCATAATTCCCACGTAAAAAAAGACACCCTTGGTCAATATCGATATCTTACGCCGTTTACGAAATATTCATGTTCGAATATTCCATTGCACATCTTGTTACAATGCAATGCACATTGCTAGTACCTCAAGCTAGTACCAAATTCGGATTTGTCCCCTTTGAAAACCAAACTACAGCGATTTTAAACCTATTATCTTCAACCATTTTTAAATTATCTAAAGTTTTCGGAAAATTTACTTTCATTTTAATGACCAGCATTAGTCAACACATTTCACTTGGTCGTCCGTAACACTTATTTTGCCGCACGAATATTTCTAGTGCGTTTCACAGCAAATGAGCATGGTTTTGATCTTTGATTTACTTATTTTTAGCTTTTTTTGTTAATGGTTATATCGGAATGTGTCATTCCTGGTTTTGATGCTTTTTTCCGAGTCAAATTCAAACATTCAAAACTCGTCTCCTGTTATGTCACGTTCCAGAAAATGAGTGTAATTTTTCTCTCATGAGTACTAATGAAAACATGTTTCATTCCTGTTGTCCTTTTGATCTCAAAAAAGGTTTTTCGGTACCATTTTCGCGATTTTTTATTTTATCCCAAATTCTTTGGTTAAAATCTGACAAACGGTGGTTTGAGTTAAATTCAACCGTGTCCTGAACATTTTTTACTGTCAATCGATGATATTTACATGACTTCTTGCATTTAAAGGCCATCTGCTGAGAGGTTCCTTTTCAACCGAGTTTCAGCTTTCTGAGTATGCCATAATCTACCTAAAAACCTATACCCTTCACTAAGCACCGTCCCCATAGACTTGTTAAAGTTTTATAAAAGGTTCCGTTGCACTGTACCTATGCCTGCAATAAAACTTGATTGCGGACAGGCATTGTTATCACTTATATTCAGAACGTATTAGAAAAATTTGGTTCTCACAAACAATTATTACAGATCACCAAATTACTATAGGCTATTTAAACTAGTACTATTTTTATGGTTATGGATAATGATTTATGGATGGTGTTGAATTTACTGGTATTGCGTCAATACTTACTGGTATATTGGCAGAGACCAAAGATTTAACATAAGCGTAAGGAAAATAATCCAGGCATTAAATCACATTACCTTGGGTCCGTTCCTCGAAATAATGTCCTCTTCGAATCGTTGATTTAATAAATCGATTGTTGTGTTGTCTGTATAACATATGTAGCCATCCTGTTGAAACCACATCTCTTCCATATCAATATAATTCAAATTCGAAATTAAATAATACACATGGTCTAATAACAAACCACAACCTCCCGCGAACGGCGACGAATTAATAAATTTGGATCTTCATCAACACTGCGAGTAATAGAGGCCATATTTTTCTCTGAACGCATTGTTTTTTATCTTGTTTTTATTATAATATGGAACAGAATGAAATACGTCCTAAATTTATCGATAATTCAGAGAATACATCACAAAGTTCAAATTCAGAAATTTTTCTATAAGTTTAGCGTGCATAACATTAATTTAAGACATATATTTCAAACACACACACACACACACACACACACACACACACACACACACACACACACACACACACACACACACACAGATATATATATATATATATATATATATATATATATATATATATATATATATATATATATATATATATAATTTTCAATTAATTATAAAATTGAAACTCGTAATATGGAAAACGCTATTTATCGAACGATATAAATTCTACCTGATAACAGTAAGATAATCGATATAATTCCTGGATTCAATATTTGCGGTATGCAAATATGCATCGCCAACATCCGGGTAGGCGGTTTGCCGAAATCAAAAGCCCTTCAATTCCATTGTTTCGCCTGTTTTATTTAGATGCTAATATCAACCAATCATGCCGGAATTGGGATTCCCTTACAGAGGGCTTTTTGAGACAATTACTTATATTGTACCATGCCGTTTTCTTCTCGCTTGATTATGAATACAATTACTCGTTCAATTAAAAATGGTCAATAACAAATATTAAAAAATGAATAACAAAAATAAAAGCCTCCCTTTATTCTTGTTATTCATTTATTTGATATTTCATAACTAAATGGTCGCCTATTCAGGGTGGGCATTTTTTGGGCATTTAGATTATATGTAACTAGGGGTTATATGAACTAGAATTTTGTAGAAAACAGCTTTGAACTACAATGGAAATTGTAGAGAAAGTTCAGAATTTTTTTTTTGTAAACAATATCACGGAGATGAGTAGCAGGCCCACTTCCAATCTAGCTATTTAACATCATATACTTTTATTGATTAAAGTGGTTGCAAGATCCAGTCGAGGAGTTTTTCAAACGAATATGCAAATAATCAAAATTGCTTGGCGGAGGTGCAAACATCATCTCGTGGACATCTCGATAAAAATAAATTTAAAATTTTCATCATGTTTAACAAACCCTTGTCTTTACATAGCTAGTAGTTTTATTTTAAGCGAATCTAAAAAACTAAAATAGTAATGTTTCACAGAACCTTTCACCGCTTTTTTATTAACAATTGGATTTTACGATGAGAATATAATCTGCGTTTAGACTAAGTTGTTCGGATTTCATTTTTCGTATCATAGTCTGACTTGCAACACTTGGTTGTAGCTAATTAATTCGATTACAATAGTTCTAAAAAAGTCCCTCTAGTCGGTATTATCAATTGCAAAATAATGGATGGAAATATATCACTTTACAGTCAATTTAGACGGCTGGAATTTTACACTTAATATTATCGAAATTGACTTGCTATCAACCCCAGTTACGGAGTGCCATGGAAAACTGTTTATTTTGACTAAAGTAAGAAAGTTATAACTAACAAACGATTCAGTAGTGCATTTTCAGGAAACTCGTGTGTTAACTATTTTTATCTTTTTAGGTTTTCTCTTTGGAACGCTATAACTAAAATTATGTCAATCCCCTTTTCTATTTGAAACGCTGTTTTTTAACACTGCTTTTTTCTTTAACACTATTGGCTTTTGCTAGAAGTTTTTAACAGCTAGCACATCGGGTTGTCGGGAAAATTTGTTGGATTTTTTTAAGAGAAAGACAAACGGATATTGTTTATATAAATATTGATCCAATCTATTATGTAATTATCACTTTTACTTCCTTTAACTTTACTGATGCATTTTTGCAAAGAATTAATACAACTTACAAAACTTTTTCGACAGACTTCGTTTGTAAAAACTTTATTTTGAAAATGGTTTACAAAAATATGTCTTTATCAAACTACAGTTTAACTAAGAATTAGCAACATTGAATCTAAGTGCATCATTTATACTTTAAAATACGTTTGTCATGTATTTCCCACGTGATCGTCCTGTGGCGTGATGACTCTCAAGGTGATAATATTGTGGTTCTCATCTGTGCGGCTTGAAATCTAAGTTCAAGCTGACGTGGTGGTTCTCCTGAGAACGGAATACGTATCTCCTCCTTCCTTAAGATTCGAAAACAATGGTAAGTTTTTCCGAATCCACTTCACTCTGGGGGTGGCTTTTCCTTGACCTTCTTTTGACGGCTTGCCAGAAAGGAACTTTTCCCTTTGCATTATCACAACAAGTATGGTTACGACAATGCAAATACCTAAAACAATATAATTTGTAGTTTGTCGATGATTTTATCGGTTTTCTAGTTTATCGTATCATAATTGATTTGCTTGATCTTCAGATGGTATATTTCGTCAATATTGATTTTGGTGATGTTCGGAGTAATCGTAAGTTTTTATTCCATTTCATTCTGACCATTTTATTTCAGGTAGGATAATTGGTTTTCCTCTCTGAATCTTTAAGTAATTCAGAAATTTCCTTTCCTTAATCTAAATTTCACAATCTTCGGGGATTTTAATTAGTGAAGATTTCGATATATCAAAATATCGTTCGGTGTCGCATTTGGCAATCATTGTTTCTGGCTTGGTAGGTAGATTAAAACTAGTTCTCCGGTAATCTCCTCTGTCACTGTTCTTCAATATTAATTTCGATAGTTGGACAATTTCCAGTCTGATATCTTGCTCTTAGACTGTTCACACATTGGTCATCGGGTAAAAATTCTTCCATGCAGAAATGTATCTTCTCGATAATTGGACATGAATTAACGATTAATTGTCTTCTCTTAGAGATTTGTGTCAAATAAGAGTATTTTAATATAAATGTGGCTCGACTTTGGATAATTGGGTAGACGTGATAGAAGGTAAGGGTGCCTCAGTATAGGTACATGTATGGCAAATATTATTTTGCTTTCTAAAAATTCTACTTGCATTCCAAAGAACTGATAATATGACAGTAAATTATTGAATGTTGGAATTTCCGCATTGTTATAGAGATTCTTTAAATAGTTTAACACGTTTTTTAATTCCAAACTTGACAGTATGCTGTTATGCAGAGCGTTTACTTTGGCAAACAGAGCGTTTACTTTGGTCTTCCAAATTATCTAGAAACATTATGATATTTTGACAATCTAAATTTAACTGTGTAGTAATTCGTTGAAAACTTAGATAATCTTATATGTTATTAATAATTTGTTGAACTGATGACTATAAAGTATATAAACTTATTTACAATGCCTCTTGATTTTTTCTTAGACTTGCCACAGTTTCGTTATAATTATCGATTAGATTCTTTGATAATGAAAACTGTAATTTTAATTCGTCAAATGGTTTACTGATTGATCTCTAAAATTGCAATTGCTTCATCAAATCGTTTACCATCTTCTGAGTCGAGGGTTCCGAATAACCATTTATTAATTTTTCCAATTCCATCAAATAAACCTCGTTTATTTCTAATGTGAAGGAGAAAGTTTTCGATTTTGTTGGTTGTAATTTCTATTAAGTATACGGTTCTGAGGAGCAGGTTTTGCGCTAGTGCATGATAAGAGATATTGTTCGATGCATATACTAGTAATAAACTTTTCTTGAGTTTAAGAAAGTAAGCCTCAAAATTACTTAATATATCGATTAAATATCTTAAAGCTACGTTATGTATGAATGTATGCCTATTATAAATAAGTCTGAAATTTCCCAATTGAATAGGTAATATGGGATTCTCCAGCGTGGAGAATTGAATATCAGATCCCTTTGTCAGGTGGATCTATGATGGTATGAAGTTTTATCTGTTATAATTTTGGTATCAGTTTCATCAATTATCGGTACCTTTTTCAATTTTGGCTTGTCCTTTCTCCTATATTTTGTTTTTACGTAGGCGATGTTTTGATCCTGAAAATCGTGAAAATCCTGTTTGGTTTCGTTTAATTTTAATATTACACCTTGTTTAGTTTCCTCATTTTTCTCTTTACTTTTTCATATAGCTTGTATGTATAGCTTGATGTTTCTTTATGTGATTATACATAGCTGGATATAATAGCGTTGTTATTTAGATAAAAAAGGATTATAGTTTTTACGTGTCCTGTTGTTATTTCGAAGGGCGTAAGTTTGGTCACGCTTTGGATCGAATTATTATAACTCATTACAGCTCTTCTCATCAACTGCTGTATTGTCATGTCTTTGTTTTCTTCTCGTAAGCAACTTTCTCGTAAGATAATTTTCAATTATGATTGAATGGAAAAGTTCAAGTGGTGAATTTAAATTGCTGTACTTCGCTGTTGTATAGTGCAGTTCAATTCTATACAATTTGCAGAAATCTTCGAGGTCCTTATTTTTTAATTATGTTCCCTGATCTGCGGTTATTTTTAATGGAAGGCCATGATGTGTTACAAATGTATACAAATTTTCTATTACTTGGTGCCTGTAATACGACGGAGTTGGTAGGCTTGTCCATATCTTGAGAAAGAATCTAAAATCATTACAAAGGCGTCGTAATTTATTCTAAAAATATCCACATGTATATATTCGAAAGGTTTTGATGCTGTAGGTGTTAAGTTAAATTTAATTACCGGTGGATTTCGATCATATTATATTTTTTTGGCATATTTCGCAATTATTAATGTAATTTTCAATATCATCTGATATTTTTGGGCAATACAGTCTTGTACTGAGTACTGCTTTCATTTCATTCATATCTCTGTGGCATGTTTTGGTGGTATGGTGTAGAGTAAATTTTTCTTGCTGCTCGTCTCTCGTTCGTATATTTTCGAACATTGTAACACCTTGTAAGATCAGCTTTTAAAGAAATTTTACATCGTAATTGCAAAGAGACATGCGATTTCTGGGTTATTAAAGTATATAGCGTATAATTGTTTTGGTTTCACATATTCTTTTAGGAACGTGACTATGCTAGGTATTGGATCTCTATTTGAAATAGTTAAGTAAAAACTACTTTTTTCGAACACTCGTTCTTGTCTTATTTGAAATTTCGTTATATCTCCGCTTGTAACAATTATCTGATTTGTATAAATATATAACTTTTCCACCGTTTCAACTTTTTCTTTATTATTCTCATGGATAGTTGGTGGTTTAATTTGGACGTCTGTACGTCGAATTGTAACTTGTACGACGAATTGTAACTTGATCTATGTTTGGAAATTCGCTAGGTGTTAATAGAAATTCTTTTATTATATCATCAGCGTCGCCTGCATTATTACAAACAGATTCGGTTTCTGATGCAATAACTTCCGCTATATACATAGAAAGGACATCAGATGCTTTATTGTTTTTCCCTTTTTTATATTTAATATCGTACTCAAATTCTGCTAGTGTTAGTCGCCATCGTACTAAACGAGAATTTGGTTCGTTTAGCGACAGTAATCATTGCAAAGGTTTGTGATCGGTATATATCACAAATTCTGTGCTGCACAAATAGGGTCTGTAATATTTACAACTCCACACAATCGCTAATAACTCTTTTTCTGTTGTTGGGTAATTGATTTCAGCGGGGTTTAGAGTTCTGGATGCATAACAGATTGGGTGACCATCTTGAGATAAAATTTCTGAAATTGCATAATTTGATGCATCCGTAGTTAGTTCGAAGGGTTTAGATAAATCCGGATATGCTAAGACTGACTCTGAAATTAGTAGATTCTTACAGGTGTTAAAACATTCTACGAATTCCTGTGTGTGTGTTCGACTTTATTTCCTTTTGTTAAACACAGAGTCATAGATTTAGTGATTTTAGCAAATTTCTTAAAAAACCTACGCTAATACTCTAACAAGCCTAAAAATGCTATTTTCTTTTTATTAGGTCGGATTCCTTCAGGTGTCACAATGTGGCCTAAGAATTCCACTTCCTTTCGTAGAAATTCACACTTGTCAATTTATATTTTTAAATTTGCCTCTCGCAATTTCTTTCTCGCAAGATGAGTTTAAGGTTTTTAAATATATTCCATTAGGCCTGTGCTCACTAATATTATATCGTCCATAAATACCATACAAATTTTGTTCTGCAGCTCCTTTAACACTTCGTGCAATACTTTCTGGAATGTAGATTGAGCATTTTTCAGACCAAATGGCATTTTTAAAAATTCGTATTGTCCGTTTTCAACTGTGAATGCGGTTTTTTCTATTGAGTCTTTATCTACTTCAATCTGGTTAAAACCAGAGGCTAGGTCTAATATTGAAAAGTACTGTGCTCGTCTTAATTTGTCTAATATATATATTATCATTGGAATAGGATAGCTGTCCGAAATTGTCTTTTCATTAATTTTTCTATAATCAAGTACTATTCTCCATTTTTGTTTTTCCGACGCGTCCATTTTCTTAGGGACGATACATATCGGTGATGACCATGGGTTGGATGATGGTCGTATTATTCCTTTTTCTAACATTTCGCTGATTTGTTTACATACTTCATTCTGGTGAATGTATGGATATCTGTGTATTTGTGTACACTGGTATATTATCTGTGGTTTTAATTTCGTGTTTGTTTTTAGCATAACCATCGTGATCATAAGAGAAGATGCATGGAAAATTCAATTCATCTATTTTTTCGCTATTGGTGATGATTTCTCCTTCTCGAATATTAACGGGAATTTTCTTTAAAACCTTTTCTTTTGGATTTATAGTAAAAGAAAAGTAAAAGGTTTTCGGTGCTTAAAGGGAATTTCGATTTGTTATCCAATTATTTTTTTATTTAAAATATCTATATTCAGTCCCATATTAATTAAATATGTTAGACCGATTACTCCATCAAAACAGTCGTGAAAATAGAAAAGAATAAAATCTATCGCATTATCTAATTTAAATTTTGAAAAAGCTGTAATTGTCGCATAAAAATACGTATTTTCACTACCTATTGCTGTTTTGATGATGTCATTGGCTTGATGGATACAGTTTGGATAACGTTTTATTTGCGACAGTTGGTCTTAGAATCGATCTAGAGCTGCCGGTATCTATTAAAAGTTTGATTTTAGGATAGCCAATTTCGATATATGGTAAAGCGTTATTAGAGAAAATGTTTATTTCCGCTAGGTTGGCTTTCGCTCGGGGCTTGTTCCGTAAAATTTCCAATTTCTTTAAGATTTCATTCTCTAAATATTCTTCGTTTTGTTGTTATTCATCTTCATCATGATTATTTAAATGATAATCGAGGTAAGTTTCTTCGTTTGGTTCGTAGTAGTATTCTTGATAATCTTCAACCGGATATCTTTCACACTAGTTATTGTGAAATTCTTCAAAAGTAAAATTCGGTTTTTGATTAAGGTATGTATTTTGGGATAGGTTAAATTGATTACGGATTGGTGGTCTGTTAAATCCGTTGCTGTTTCTTACACTAATCAACATGGGTGTTGGTTTACTCATTTGACTAGGTGGAATATTCCTGGGTTAAATACATTTTTTGGCGATCCAAAAACTTCTCGGTATGTGAAGAATTTTTGAGGTGGCAATGGTTTAGGCTGCACATTTATTGGTTGTGATGGCTATTGAAATGGTTTTGCCATTGCCGAATATTATTGTTGATTAAAATTTGGGTTTCGATTAAAAGCATTTTGATTGAATGAATTATTCTGATTATTTGAGAATTTTGGGAAATTTTGAAAAATTTGTTGGTTTCGGTGCAAATAGATTATTACTGTGCTTTTCAGTAAGGTTCATGTTCTCATTTAATTTTTCGAAGTTTTCAAAATCAGCCATGCATAATATTTTTCAGAGTTTCCGTAACTAAGGTAGCAAATTTTCTGTTGTTCATTCAATTTTAGATCGTTACTAATTCTCTGAGCAACATTACTTCAAAGTAGTTAAAGTCTAGTTCCGAAACTTATTGGTTGTTCACCTTTGAAGACCATCAATTCTTGGACTAAATTGTCCGTATTGCGTTTATCAAAAAAAAAACATCGTTGTAACGCGACTTTTAGAGCGCCGCAATTTATCAGCTCTGTTCTATTTCCAATCAATTTTTCTTAAATACCAAATACCAAATACCAAATTAATTTTTCTTAAATACAATCCAAAATGTGGACATCTAATTTATCACTTTGTAGTTGTCTATATATATTTACGAGTTTATCGCATTTGGTAACAAATTTGTTTGAAGTGTTACTGTCATTATTAAATGGTTTAATATTTTCTAATCTAGATTTGAATAAATCCCAATCAATGGGGGTTTATTTACTTTGTTTTTGCATTTTAATATCGTTAGCGTTGAATGCTAAAGCTAATGCTGTTACTAAATCGTCAACTTTTGACATATATTATTTTATTCGAATGTTTTCTTTCGTTCTCTTTCTTAACCTCATTTCTAAACTTAATGTGTTCAATACACTGGCTTTTTGTTTGAAATACACTTCCCTAACTATTCCAATTGTACCTTAATCAGAGGGTCAGGGAGAAAAAAGGAATTGGCACTAACCGTTGTTGATCTGCTTCTTCCTTCCCGAATTCTCGGCTGTGCTGCTGTCTGCTTCTGATTCCTTTGGTTGCACTGCTGGATGGTTCCAACTATTGGTGTCGTCCTAGTAAATGGTTTACAATTACAATGGTTATCAAACTACAGCTTAACTAAGAATTAACAATATTGAATCTGAGTGCATGATTTATACTTTAAAATACGTTTACCTTGAATTTCGCACGGGGCCGTTCGGTGGCGTGATGATTATCAAGGTATTGGTGATGTTGTGGTTCTCATCTGTGCGGTTTGGAATTTACGTTCAAGCTGATGTTGTGGTTCTCATGAGGACGGAATACGTAACTCACATTTATTGGCAAAAAATATCAAGGAGTTGTTTTCACCTCGTCTTCCGTTTTAAAGGGTCTTCAATTTAATCAATTTTTAAGCGAACAAAATAGATGCCAGTCCGACAGTGCGATGTGTGGTGAGTAATATGGAGGGGACAAAACTTCCCAATTCGGTTTTAGAATAGAAAATAATTATCGATTTTTTACTTTATTTTAAAACTTTATCATAAATAATATTGATAATCGATGCGAAAAACTATTTAAAAACTTGTTACAATTAATTATGAATGAATTAAAATGTATAAAATTAAAAAAACAATCATGTGACTACGAACGTGCCGTGATTGGCAGCTATATTTGTGACCTCAAAATACTAAAGTGTCTTCACGTCAGTACTGTCAACAGCTTCTATTCGTATATATATTATCAAAATTATTGTTGGTTAAGGGCAAAATAAAATATTGTTGATTACTAATTTAGGGTTCATAAAGGCTAATTCTGATAATATACCTGCTGTGGATATTTTAATGATCACAGATTTTCTGAAAAATTACATTCGGTTCAATTCAGCTGAAGTTCGAGGTACTAAAGCATCGATGTAAGTTTTTTAAAAAATATTAATGATGTAGATATAAATAAGAAACAAAATATTTTTATTAAATATAATTAAACTATTTGTAGGGTGTCACGAAAAAGTTATGGTGACAATGCTATAGGTTATGTTCAACTTAACATAAAGTTCGGAGTAAAGCTTTAACAACAACAGTAACTTTGATTATTAATAAAAAATGAAGAAAAGTTCAAGATATTCAATGTCACAATTGTGCAGCTTCAGTAGATAATAAATACTGAAAGAAAAAAATTATATGTTATAAATAGTAATAGTTTGTATATATTTGTAATATTGGTAATATTGGTTTTCAAATATAATGAAAAATGTTAAATATTGAATACCAAAAAATATTTTCTAATTTTGTAATTATTTTTTGAGCGAAAAAAGAATTTAAATCAATTAGAAAAACAAAACGTACATACTGTTTAAATCGTTAATTTTATTTCAATAGAAAATACACTGTTAAATATGCAAAATAAAACTTCCCCCAACTAGGATTATACAGTACAGCAGATTATAATATGTAAACTACATTAATAATCAATTCAGAATAAAAAAAAAAATACCCAAAACTATATACATATTTGTTTGATTGCTTTCATTGAAGTTTGCAATACTTTTAAAACCACACCGATTCTTCCAACCACCACACTAAACTCTATTAACAATATTTTTAAAAGAAAATCAACCCATACTACATTAGTGCTTTAATTAAGGTTTTCAGTATTTTTAAAACGATGGCTATTTTTCGCCTTACATGTTTGACAAACCACCACATTAAACTCGTAATAATATTTGCAAATATAAATAAATCTGGCTGCCAACTAAGTCTAATAGTCATGCATTAGATTTAGGTAGTAGATATTTCCCAAATAAGAGAAGGCACCTTTTTGAGTGAAACACTTTTATAGTCGAAGTGTTGGACTTCTCATGTTAAGGTCTACCCACTAGAAAACCACTATATACCACAACATATCCTGGAACCACTGTCAGCCTACTATCAGTCCTCAATGTATATAATAAATTTCTAACCTATGTTTAAACATACCTTAACAAATAAATATGTTCAATTAATAGATGAAATGTACCAAAATCTTGAAAAACACTAAATATTTTAACTGTTTTGTTTTATTTAGAATAAATATATACTATTTCCCTTACTTTTTGTTTGAATAGTAGGTTTGATTTTCTATTTTTTTTGTATACTCCTTTAGACGTGTGTTTTGATTCCATGGACAATTGCTTTGACAGTCCTTAATTTAACTAGTTGGTGTTCATCCAACTGATCACACAAATTTCTGTATTCTTCGACCATCTACAAATTAGATTATCCTGTAAAACTTTCATAAGTATAAAACTTTTCATATACGATTACCTTCCAAATCGGTAATCGAATTTTGTTCTTGTCTATTCTTGTGTAATTCTTGAATATTATTATTCGTATCCTACAAAATAGACGATCCTGTAGGGCTTTCTCATTGTAATCGCAGGAATATTCCTTCTTATAAATTTGGCACATTAATTTGTTTTTCAAATTGTATTGCAATTATATTTTTAAATCGATAGCAAACTAACAAATGCAGTCAAAGATATAGGTTAAACCTATAGAACAATGACTAAGATCGATAAATTGTTTTATTTACCCGAGACTCCGATTCTTTCCGAACGTCTTTTCAGAAAGACCGCGAAAGAACATTTCGATATAACCGAATTGCTCCGTTTTTTTTTCTTTTTTTGGGTTTTTCGCCACGATCTAAAACTCAAAAAATATCTGTTAATATCTTCTGTAAATAAAAAATCACTGGTTAAAAAACAAAAAACCAAACGGAGACAAATTTAGATTCGTTTTGAAAACGGGAGAAGAATACTTCCCGAAACGTTAACGTTCAAAAGTTTGTATTTATTTTAGAACGTTTTTATATTTTTTTAAATTTTGTTCGTTAAGCAAATTTATTACAGAAAAGAATCACTGAAAAATTTGTGTCCGTTTGGTTTTTTGATTTTTACGCTATGATTCTCTATTTACATAACAACAGATATTTTTTATATTTTTTGAGTTTTAGATAGTGGTAAAAAACCCAAAAAAGAAAATAACATTCTCCGAGCCAAACCGATATTGGCCTTCGGTACAATTGTAATGTCACAATTGCTCCGGTTTTTTTCGGAAATTATCGGCGTGTAATCGGTACTAGGTTTAAAAATGTATTTTCAATTTGATATAACTTTTTAACTATAAGGAAAAAAATAAAAATAAAAGTAGTTTTATTATAAAACTTATATATGATCTTTTCATTTATGACAAAAAAAATTGTTCAAAAGCTCAATTGAAGATCAATAATTTTTGTCAGTTCTTGATTGAAACGAGTAGTCGGGCACTGTCATAATGGTACACGTCGCTTTCCTGTTTGCTAATCCTGGCTGTTTGTCTTCAGTTGCTGCCTTCAGCCAATCTAACAGTTGAGATCGGTGTTGGTAGTTTCATTGCGTGGAAGAAGCTCAAAGTATGTAGGTCTGTTTCAACCCCAATGATTTTTTTTTGTACATTATTGTGCACAATCCACTTTTCTGCGCCAGTTACCATCCGCTTTAGAACTTGTTATGTCATAAACCGTGGTGGGTGAATCATCAGCTATTTTAGTCTTTATTTCATCGACTTAAGCGCTTCTAGGAACGGCAGAGCGATTCAGGTATTCTAAGTCAAAACCGCCGCCACTGAAATGACCAAACTACTTTTACACCATAGTGTCCGTAAAAAAACCCTATCTCTAAAAGGCTCAAGTTTTTTTTTGGCAAGGCTTATTCTTGTCAAGGCGAACCTAAAAGTAACCATTGTAAATACCACAGGAATTAGTACTATGTAAATAACCATTACTAATCAAATACAGATTTTTGTTTACAAGCGTTAAAATGGCAACTAATGGAAAAGTTTTACGAACTTTCGTTAAAACTCGATAGTATATAATAAACAATGGTATTATATTTTATATCTATAGTTTAGAAAGTGAATTACGACGATATTAAAATATCGTCGTTCAAAATAGAATAGCGGGTACGATATAATCGTTTGTTGTATAACAAAGTTGTTTTGTCTTTAGCGACAAAATAAAAAAATCAATTAAATTCTCATATATGGCGTCACTACTATTACATATCTAAAAAACTAATGTTTGATATGCCATACAATTTTAGAAAACCATCAAAGAAAGTAAGTTATAATTAGTAAAATTGTTACCGTTAATCGTAATCGTTGATGTAGTAACGTTATAAAGATATAAACAAAATAGTTTTCATTCATAAAGCAGCAAGAGGTGGACATTGATAATATCCCTATTTTATTAGTAAATTAATGAAACTAGTGGCAAAGCGTTCAGCAATATTATTTTGGTTGGATTTGATAAGCCAATATCTAATACTTTTTGAGTATGAATTTGAACTTCCTAGAGCCAGTTGCTGGCCCAAAGCAATTATTTCCGTGAAATGGGTTATTCTAGTGCGTTCTGAAAATAAGTGACAATAATTTCGAGCAACGGTGCGCTATCAAGTTATGTTTCAGACTTCGGCACAATGTGATGGAAAGTTTAGCAAAACTTCAACAAACCGATGGAAATAATGTTTTAATGTTTAAGGTATTCTGAGAGGCTCGACTGAAGATGAACGACGCAGCGGAAAGCCTTAAACCCAAAGAAGTGATAAAAATGTCCATAAAATCCGGGATTTCGTGAGTTCTGATCATCAGTTGCTTTAGAAGCCATAGCAGCTCATTTTCAATCGAGTCTCGACCTTTGAAAATATTTTAAACCATCTGGAAACAGCAACAACTGATAGAGCCCCGTCGCTCAAAATTATTATCACTCATTTTTAGAAAGCACTAGAAAAAAATCAGTTCCTGGAAAGAATTACTACGCACCACCAAGTAACTAGGGAGTTTGAACACGCTTGAAGATGCATGAGATGTTGACCCATTATTTTATTTACACCTCTCGTACGCCATAAAACAACGAAACTTTCAACTGAAATTTAGTCGACGTAAATATAATATTTAATTGAAAATTAAAAAAAAAAACAAATTATTTTATTAATGCTTTCTTGTTCAATCTAAACTAACGACATCCAATGTCCGTAATACCTTCAAATTTACTAAACAATGTCTAAATTGATAGTTCTTCAGCAGTATCTATTTATAGCTTTTAAAAGTGTACCGTCGACGAGAATCTGGGACGAAATACAACAATGAACTCCCATAAATCTATATTTAGTGAGACCCCGAAAAAAGGACAATAAAATAAGACATAAATGTCGCAGTAGTGATAGCAGGCGAAACTAAGCGAAAAGTAATAAATAACTTTGAAGAAAGTCTTTGTAATGCGCAAACTTAAATTTAATGACCATTTCTAACATAACATTTTTATATATTTTACTTCTTCGCTCTCCGAAAGGTCTCCATCTAGTGAATCTGTCAATCCATTGTTTTCTATGTCTTGCTACATGTCCCGCCCAATTACATTTTAGTGTGCATTTACGTTTCACAAAATATTCCATCGTGGTTCTTATCTGCTCCCTGGTGTATTTGAAGTTTATTTGTTGTTTTTTTGAGCGCACATGTTTTTGAACAGTATGTTATTACAGGGTGAATAACATTCGTTGTTGCTTTTGGTTTTGTGATTCATAAAAATTTTCGTATTCAACATATGCCTTAGGCTGCCATATGCCACCTATCTCAGTTTTATTATTCTATTAATTTGGTCTTGATTTTGTTTGTTAAGTCAGGTTAGTTGTAAATTAGAGTAAATTAGAGTATATGTATATAAATTTATATATATATTATATATTATATAATATATAATATATAATATATTTATATATTATATATAAATTTATATTATATATATATATATATATATATATATATATATATATATATATATATATATATATATATATATATATATATAATATAAATTTATATATAATATATAAATATATTATATATAAATTTATATTTATATATATATATATATATATATATA